>VUQR01024853.1:0-15888 GCA_015108515.1 Hemichromis elongatus | reverse complement strand
TCGGGAGACAGACACCATCACTACTTTTAAGATTAGGCTTAAAACTTTCCTTTTTGCTAAAGAATATAGTTAGGGCTGGATCAGGTGACCCTGAATCCTCCCTTAGTTATGCTGCAATAGGAGTACCGGTAGGCTGCTGGGGGATTCCTATGATGCATTGAGTATTTCTTCTTCAGTGACCTTTTTCACTCATTATGTGTTAATAGACCTCTCTGCATTGAATCGTAGTTGTTATTAATCCCTGTCTCTCTCTTCCACAGCATGTCTTTTATCCTGTCTTCCTTCCCTCACAACAACCGGCTGCGGCAGATGGCCGCCTCTCCCTGAGCCTGGTTCTGCTGGAGGTTTCTTCCTGTTAAAAGGGAGTTTTTCTTTCCTACTGTCACCAAAGTGGTTACTCATAGGCTGACATATAATTGTTGGGTTTTCCATGTACTGTATGTATTATTAGGGTCTACCTTACAATATAAAGTGCCTTGAGGTGACTGTTGTTGTGATTTGGAGCTGTATAAATAAAACTGAATTGAATTAAATTAAAGGCAACTAGAAAAATACCCACTAGCATATCTGAGGGAATCTACCAATTTGCTGGTGAGTAACTGCCAATGCATGGCAAATAGACTGGTTTGCTGCTTTTCTACTCTGAGCGCTTAAAAGGTATTTAAACAACCTGCCTCATTTATAGATGCATTTATAGATTTATAGAAGCACTTTTTTATTTAAGTGCTTTCTATGTAACATTCACTCTCAATTATATTATATTATATTATATTATAGTATAGTATAGTATAGTATATTTATATACCACCAGATCACAACAACAGTCACCTTAAGTCACTTTAAATTGTACAATAGATTCCTACAATAATACATACAGAGAAAAAAACAACAATCATATGACCCCTTATGAGCAAGCACTTTGGCAACAGTGGGAAAGAAAAACTCCCTTTTAACAGGAAAAAAACTCCGGCAGAACCAGGCTCAGCCATCTGCTGTGACCGATTGGGGTGAGAGAAGAAAAAAAACAGGATAAAGACATGCTGTGGAAGAGAGACAGAGATTAATAACAGGTACAATTCAATGCAGAGAGGTTTATTAACACTATTGGTCTATTGCAACATAACTAAGGGAGGATTCAGGGTCACCTGGTCCAGCAGGTC
Organism: Hemichromis elongatus; assembly: GCA_015108515.1. NCBI lineage: Eukaryota > Metazoa > Chordata > Actinopteri > Cichliformes > Cichlidae > Hemichromis > Hemichromis elongatus. The sequence goes on along the minus strand of VUQR01024853.1, from coordinate 14,728 downwards.
CAATGGATGCATTGGAGAGCAACTTAGGGTAGTATATAAGGATATTTGATATGCAGCCTAGACCAGTCAGGGATTGAACCACCAACCTTCTGTTTAGTAAGTGACTGGCTCTACTTCCCAAGCTAGAGCAACAAAAAGCCACATTTTGGCCAGAAGAGGAAGGAGCCAGGAGAGGTGGATAAAAACAGCACGTCAGGACTGGAGGCCAAGGGAACCGTCACACAAATTATTCTGTAATTTACAGAAAACACTACTTTTTTTTTTAAGTATTGTGTAATACAGTACTTTAAAGATAAGTAACAACCGTAACACTGTTTATGCAAAAATATACAAAGGTTTCCAAAAACCCATTCCTGTATATGGGGTATTTTAGTGTTTTGCCTGATTTAGGGCAGCTTCGGCTCAGAAGGTAGAGCAAATCTATTAACTGGAAGGTTGGTAGTTTGAACGGTGGCTCCTCCAGTCCACGGGTTCGTGAGGAAGGTACTGAAACCTGATTTGCAATGATGCATCCAGTGGAGATGTGAATGTTAGATTTGAAGCACTTGTATGAATGAATGAATGAGGCATGTAGTAATAAAGCGCTTTGAGTGCTCAAATAGAGTAGAGAAGCTTTATATACAGTAAGTACAGTAGTGCCAGTCCATTAAGTACATCAAATCAGTTTCCAGTTCTGTTTATGATTTTTATGGGCAATATTTTAAGGTGCAGCCAGGTGGCAGAGGGTGTCACGTTCAGTGGTCTTAGGATCCCATTTTTAGCAGATGATGCTGTACTTTGGACTTCAATTGTTAAATTGCCCCAGGTTGTTTGCAGCCTATTGGTGCCTAAAAGTCTGAAAGGTGGAGTGGAGAAATTTAAGTATCTCAGGGTCATGAGACACAGAGACTGAAAGGCATTCCTGTTGTGTTAAAGAAATGTTTGAAGGTGAATCAATCAGGTGATCAACCCTCACCTGGGGCATGTCTTATATGAATGGTAAATGGACTGGTTCTTATATACCACTTTTCTACTCTACCTGGGCACTAAAAGCACTTTCGCCCATTCCAACAAGCACTTATTTTACTTTTTTACATAATCATACTCCAGTGGCTGTGTCGGAGAGCAATTCGGAGACTGTATCTTGCCCAAGGACATTTGGCATACAGACTGGAGGAGACAGGGATGAAACTATCAACCTTACAATTAGCAGATGACCTTTTTAAGCTAAAGTCACCTGTACTCACCTATGGCCATATGTGAGTAGGGTCACAGGTTCCCTAAGGAGCTTGGTCACTTTGGACGAACTCAAAGTTGAGGTGCTAACCCTCCCGGAGTCTATTGAGGTGGTTGAGGCAACTAATTAGGATGACTCCAGGTAAGCATGTCCTTCTGGGAGGAGACCCCCATGCAGACCCAGGAGACAAAATTCCATCTCTCAGCAGGCCTGGGAAAGTCTCACTGTGCCCGGGAAGTGTAGGAAGAAATGGCTGGTAAGAAGGAGGCATCTGGGCATCTTTTCTTAGACTGCTGCCCTCATGACCTAGACCTGGATAAACAGCAGAAAATGGATGGGTGGATGAATGGATGGATATACAAATACTTTTGGTATTACTACCATAATTCCAAACAAGGTTTTTCTTGCAACTGCATTCAGAAACTAAAACAAATGCGGGAGGTTGTGTAACCACACAAGTGTCCCAGTGTTTTGGAAAGTGTCACATTAAAAGTCTTATTTGTATGAACTTTCTCACAGGAAACAAGAAAAATAATCATGCACTGGTGGCTGCAACATGAGCTTTGTTTACATCCTATATTTCTCTACACTTTGGAAAATATTGAATGCACTGACAACTATCGGCCAAATGCTTTGAAAGTGAAGACGTATGATTACAGGCAAATTACTGCTCTACTAGTCTGTTTTACTTTGGATGCACTGCTCTTCTGTAACATATATAATTTATTTTAAAAGCATCAGATGTCACATTCGGATCGCCCTGACAGTAAATCTAACCGCTGCAGAAACAATAGCTTCTTTGTGACCAAGACGTCTCAACGAATAGAGCGATCATTAATCTCAATTTGAAATCAGGGGAAATTTACCCCTGTTTTTCCTGGATACACTAACAAAACTTTGTTTAAATCCTGCAAGTGATTTCAACAATGACGTTAGCGAGTCATTTATCAAAACCAACAGGAATGATAACCAAAACTACCAAAACAGTGTAGGTTTCTTGTTGGATGCGTCATTTCCCACCGTCGCAAATAAATAGTTATAGCTTTCATATTCGTAAGTCACTGCTCTAAAATCTCTGACGCTTTCACTGTGTGCTGACAGGAGACAGGAAAAGTTTAACCTGACGTGGTTTAGGCCTGCAGCATTGAAACTGACGTTGGTTTTACTGTGCTCAGTCTAATAAAATCCAACTCTGACAGACAAAGGAGCAGAGTTCAGTAGAAATGGAATTTTTGGAGCGGAGCAGCACCTTGGTGTGTTTTCATTCTGTCCTCTGAAGCCATAAAAAGACACTCATTTCATCGCTTACCAAAAAACTCTGGATTCATTTTCCAGACGACTTTATGTTGGCCGGGAATGAGTCATTGAAACTTCAAGGTTTGGGAAGCAGTTGGAAAGTAGACCTGCTGACGAAAACATTTCCCAGCATGCTCAGTTAGTCACACAAGAGGATGATGGACCGAAGCTCATCTGAATAAATGCATGAAAACAAATCTTCCACTTCCCTGGTCGGCGATGAGGTTTTTATCCAACCCCTTATTTATCCAGGGTACATTCACTCTCTCTCTCAACAATGCCGTGATTAAGTACCATAAAGCTGCGCACAATATCATCTGGGAGCTACCCAGTGCAACCACAGACTCCCACTGTCAGCTACTGGGAGCTGCCTGGTTTACAACCGCAGCCTGCTGCTGCCTCAGAGCTAATTGGAAGTTAAGTACTTCATTCAAGGGTGCAACTGTGGCATCAGGGCTGCAACTGCCTCTGTGACTTAAAGGGTCTAATTCTGACCTGCTTCTTCCTGTATACTTTGTGTGATAAATGTAGTGTAACGTTTCTTTTTGGAATAATCTACGGGTGACGAAGTGCTTTGAATCTGAATTCCAAGAACTATTTTTCATGTTGAGGCCCAATTTTGTCCTGAATAGACCAGAAAATGTTATGAATTGATTGACAATGAGCTTGATCATTTTTATATGTTCCACAGGAGATTATTTTTATTAGCGCTATTAGTGTTTATCCAACCAATAACAATATTAGACTTTATTTAAGAGCCCCAACTGCTTCCCAATCCATAAAGCACTTTACTTCATTTCCTTTGTAAAGGCGTCCCACATGTAGCCTTTTTAAACTCAGCCTACTCTCTATGTGAGGGAAGAGAAACTACTCCAAATCAAAATGAGCCAGTCCAGTTAGATGGACATCTTGGAAGCCTCGTAGGTGCTGGGTTTAAAGCAAGCTGTATGGAGAGGAGACCCCGATGTAGACCTAGCATACACTGGAGCGATTAGGTCTCTTGGATGGCCCAGGAACAACTTTGTGTCTGAAGAGGTAGCCGGTAAAATCTGAAAATCTATGGTAAATGGCCTGTATTTATATAGCGCTTTACTAGTCCCTAAGGACCCCAAAGCACTTTACATTTCAGTCATCCACACACTGGTGATGGCAAGCTACGTTGTAGCCACAGCTGCCCTGGGGCACACTGATAGAGGAGAGGCTGCTGGACACTGGCGCCACCGGGCCCTCTGACCACCACCAGTAGGCAACGGGTGAAGTGTCTCACCCAACAACACCGGGGCTCGAACCGGCAACCTTCCGATTACAAGATGAACTGCCAACTATTTGAGCCACGATCGCCCAGCTGATAAAAAAAAAAAAACAACATAGAAATGGTGTAAAAAGGTTAAGCAGCAGTCATTTGTCTCTCAAATACAGGAAGTTAGTCATGTCATAAAATTATTTACAGAGTAATTAATTACTTACTGTAAATTAACTTACAAACTAAAATTACTTGCAGTGCAATTTCTTGAATTTTTCTTCAGTTCAATTATGCCTTGTGTTGTATTGCCAGACTTTAGAATTATCAACAATTGATTTTTTTATCTTGGGTCAGCTGGGATACGTATTGATGGGTGGAGGGAATTCTACCTCAGTTGCAGAAATCCTAAACAGGCAATGGGAATGTAATTACAAAGGATCACTGTCCAGCAGAAAAATGTTTGACAATAAGGTTTCATTATACTTGTAATATATTCCTGTATCCTTAAAATGTAATCTTTGTGATGAAAAGATTTCTTTTACTGGTGCTTTTTATTTAAATGACCTACATAAAGGAAGAGGTACATCTGCTGTAAGACAAAGCAGTCTAGTGTAAGTGAGATTCTCCGAGCACCATGCTCCTCCTTTCATAAGTCCTTATTCATTGTCCTTCACACCTTTCCTTCACTTCATTATGTTTTCCAGTGAGGTCAAGGAAAAGTGGTTAGGAAAATTAGATAGGAAGACCCAACCCAAGACTATTTATACACCGAGGGCTGACTGGGAACAAGACACAGACGAAAGTAATCAAGACAATCAGAGAGCGAAGAATTAAAAACAGGAACAAGACACTAGAAAAAATATTTTGTCAAAGTAAAAAAGGAAACAACCCCAAGAGACAAACACTGAATATGAAGACAGAGGACAATGTCGTAAGCACAGAAAGAGGAAAAAGTGGAAGAAGTGCTGCTGGGACAGTATGGTCATCCTGGCAGGCATTCAAAGCTCATTATGCACCAACTAATGCTCAAACTAATGAAAACAAAACAGGAAACAAAATATCAACCCAAATATAAGGAGAAACTTCAAAGAGACCTAACAATTATATCTCTGAGGTCACATTTTCTGTACAGTTTTATTCCACTGTGCTCTCGTTGCGTTGTTTGTTTCTAACCACCTTGTTACTCATCCCTCTGACATTCCTCCTGGCTTTATTTCCACATACAGGCAAACCCTGAAGAGTTACTCCCATGAATTGCTCAGCTCCGATGCTGATGAGCAGTGAAGCGTTAGATATCTGAGGAATGAAGTGGGAGAAGAAAAATATGACGCTCTCCATCATATTACTCATAAATTTACTTCCTTCTTTATGTCAGAGCTGGCTGGAGAAGAGACGCTCACAAACCGCAGGCTGTTTGATAGCTCTGCATGAGCGTCCAGCAGGCTCATGAAGAGATGGGCTGTGGTTCGCTTTATTCTCCATCTTGAAACTGTTTTTTCTGGGAGCTATCGCTGGTATCTCAAACATCAAAAATTCCACAAGTCCATCGGATGCCACAATCAGCAAACACAGATACAAGCAATTTTCTCACAGTAGTCTTGAAGAGCAATGCCGCGTATGGAATCCCAAATTGGAAGACTGCAGTCTTCCTATTTGGGATTCCGTGCATATGCCATGACACTGTATTATGGCTATTTTATGAAAAACAATTCAGAATTTGGAGCCCTTTGAAGAAGGCTCAGTTTCAAATGAAACACTTTGAGGGGAGGAAAGAAAACACAGATGAGTTTAAAAACATTTCTTTGCTGTATTTCCTTCCAGTTTACAGCCTGTCTTTAAAACTCTTTCAATGCTTTTGATAAAGGGCTAAAACAGAAGAGTTTCCTGATTATTGAAGCTCATTGCAAATAATTCTTATTTGATTAAGTCAAGTGGCAATTGCTATGATGTGATGAAGTCTATCCAACTTTGCAAAAACAAACAAATTCTCAGTGTTAGGGTTTGGGTTTTTTTTTTTTTCGTTTTAAGGTTTACTTGTAAATGAAACACACTGACCTTAGAAAATGTTAAAAGTTGGCGTAAATTTAAAGAATTCATTCTTTTAAACTCAGAAATTGTAAAAATTTTCCCCCTCTGAGTAATAACCTCTCCTAGGCCTCTGGAGAAATCTCTATAAGCATGGGACAATGTCAGAAATCAGCAGTGAATGCTGGCGATCTTTATCGGGAAAACAGTGAGTGAGCACAGTTCACTGCTGCATCAAGGAAAACTCAAACATCAAAGGACTGAACAGGTACAAACAAGATCCAGGCATAAGACAGACGTAGGCAAAGTAGAAAACTGTCATAAATTTAAACTGTTACTGGGAAACCTGAATTGGGTCCTCCAGGCTAAAGAGAAGACGAGGGAGGACCATCCAGCTACAACACCAGCTCTGATGGTATTAGGGAGCACATGGCAAGTAACATACGACACCATCCGTTCATATAAATCCACCATCAGCACATACAGTGTTGGTTTCACATGTTGTCAAATGAACAAACAATACAATGACTTATTGTATTATTGGTTCAAAATTTGGTCAAATCATTCTGTAGCTAGGTGGTTCTTTAGCAATTTGGTGAGATTAAAATATTTAATGTGGAGAGAAACCGTTGGGGGGCCTAAGATGTACTCATGTTTAGTTATTCAGAACTAACTTATACAAGAAAACCTACCTGATTGGACGCTTCTGACTGGTTATTTTCACAGCTTAGTAACACTTTAATCAAAATAGTATACTTTTTAAATTCTACATAACAAAATTAACATTAGCCTAATTTGATGTCATGGCAGTCATTCAACATTAAAACAGTAAGTAAAAGGAAGATTACTTACTGTGATGTAACGAATGACACACATTTTGGTGATTTTTTTCATAAAACAGCTTCTCTCTGTCTTCCTTTAAGCAACAAAAAGCAGCACAAAAGGTTTGCGTTTTCTCAAGGAAAATGTTTAAACCCGTCGTCAGAGCCTCTGAGTATGATGGCAGTGGCAAAAATGCTTCCCACAAGTCCACATGTGGCATCTACGTGTATATATCCATGTCAGTCCAGATCTGTCACCCACAAATATGAAAAAGAAATATAAAACTGGAGCCCACAAACTGCTGAGCGGATGAATTCCTTATAGAGATAATGCAACACACTCGTCCTCTAAATGTGTTGCTGGCTTAAAAATCAAAATGAGCAGATTTTTTTTTTTTTTATTTCATATAATTTAGAAATGATTGCTTTAGTTTATTCAGATTCACCAAAGCATCCCCAGTTTTTGGGGAACAGTTATAGAATCATAAGGGTTAATACTCTATGTAATGAATAGTGACTGTTTTACATTTGAGGGGGAATTTTTTTCTCTATTTTGAGGTTGAAACTTTTATATTGCCTATGAATGTTAAAGATAAATGGCCTTATGTGTGTTTCTTGTTCTTCCAGACTATACCAAAGCGATGACATGCATCAAGCACAAGGCAGCATATGAACCACAATAACTGTTTTTATAACTATTCAGTAAATTCGGCAAAAAATAGAGATGTCCTAGAGTGGGAAACAGATGAGTTCCATGAGCTCAGTGGCAGGTCAGTTTCCCCTCCAACGCTGAGGGTTTGTGGATATTTTTACTGTGATGTTGCAGTTTGTTCAGCTGCAGAGTTGAGTAGTTGCTGTTGTTGTTGAAACCTCAGTATTTTTGTGGACGAACTCAGCGAGCGTTCTTGTGGGTTGTAGTGAGCTAAAAAGCTTTTGTCTTTCTGCTGATGTTGTGGAAACATCAACAAAGATGGATGTCAAGAGTTTTCATGAATTTTTATGTGTATTAGACAAAAAATTGAATGGATGTTGTATTTTACTGCACCAAATCTCTGCTTGCAAACTTGACCTACATGATCAGAATCTGAGTAGGCAAACTTGGCATATAATTTGAAACAATAGCATATAATTTAGCAAATAATAACTACAGAGTATTGAACAAAGGTTTTGAGCCCCCCTTTTCTTTTATGTTGGCAGGAAAATGGCAAACATACATGGAAATATAGCATATGAAGCAAACACAGAGTTTGTACAAAGCGACTGAGCTTGAAAGTCAATATTTGGTGTGACCAACTTTATTCTTTAACACAGTCTGAACTCTATTAGGCAGCTTTCTTGTCATGTCTTCAGGAATAGTTCTCCAGGCTTTCTGAAGGACATTCAAAGCTCTTCTTTGGATGTTTCTGCCTTTTGTTCTGCTCTCTGTCAACATGAGCCCACACTATCAGTACTGGCAATGTGTTTGGCATCATTGTCATGATGAAAATGTACCTGTTTCCATCAAAGTGTGGCTCATTGGAAGAAAAGTGTGAAGACATTTGTTTCACAATACTAGTGTGACAAATATGGTCCTTTTCAATAATGAAAAATGAAACTGTTGCCAATCAGATATTTTCCAGATGTTTTTGCATGGTGGATCGAAATCTGATGGTACTTTTCTGTGTTCATAATTGGTCAATTTTAACTAGATCTCCAACACCGCTGGCTGAAATGCAGCTCAAACCATGACAGACCCTCCACCGTGTTTTAAAGATGCCTGTAAACACTCACTGTTGTATCTTTGTCCTGACATCCTCCACACATGTTGATGATGGTTTGGACCAGGTACAAGAACTGGACTGAAAATGGACTGAATGCTTGAAAAAACAGCCAATGCCCAAATAAATACTCTGAAAGACTTTAAACTATTGCTCAAAATCGAAAGAACTGAGCAGGGGTTCAGGACTTTGTTTACAATATCAGTTACATTGAGTCATTAGTTTAAAGATTAAGGGCTACATCAAAAGTTTAATATTGGATAACTAATTGCATAAGTGTTTTCATGCAAATTCGCCTTTTTTCCAGCATGTCATGGTACAGTTCACCATTAAAGCATGCACAGTAATAGTGAAGGTAAGTAGCAGCCAGATGTTGCTAATCAAATGCTCTTGATTGAATGATCATTAACAAGTGTGAGGACCTTTATAAAAGCAGATGTTTTACCAGTTTACACGTTTGGAGTATTCACGTGTTTGTGAGCACAAAGGCACAATTGTCCTTGGAGGGGAAGTTCCAACAATTTCAGCCCACGGTCAGACCATACAATGCTCAGAAAAACTGCAAAAAGTTTGTTTGTTTTCATTCACACTAATAAACTTTACAGTTCACTTTCACACCCTGATAATCTCTTCAAGATTTTCCACTTTAACAAACTTACTTTAACTCTGCTGCAGCTGAAGCTCATACAATGAGGAGGTTTTATTTATTTTTCCTTTGATTCGTGATCTCTCTAGGCACGCTGCTGCTGACAGGACGGTAGAAAAATTCTCCTACTTCAAAAAGCCCAGAGGCTGTGTGGGCCACAAATCATTTCTCTAACCAGCCAGCATCCTTCCTTCCAGGAGTTTCATTCCAACCTGAGAAAAATCCAAAAATTGGACACTTTTATTTCAATCAGAAGCCAAGTAAGAGTCAGAATAATTGACCTACAAGGTTCAAAAAATTCTAACATATTGCATGGTAACATGTCGTTATTTGGTTAGAGCTCTGATCTGTATCAGAATGAGCTGTTTTATTGGAAATCAGGTCAGTTTTCACGAGAAGCATGCTCGAATGCAAACGGTTTAAACTCTGATGCTTTAACACTGAGCTCTCTGTACTGTAAAGATCTTCCAGAGGATTTGAATATCTTCTGATTATGATTTACATGCAGCAAAGATCAAAAGGGCTTCCAAATTTATGTGCAGCTTGCAGCCTGATAACTCTACCACCAAACAAATTGCTAACAAGCTTGCTGTGCACCACAGGAGTGCCTTTAACAAGCACTAATGTTCAGCTGTGTGAGCCGGTGGTATAAATAAGTGCAGAGGTTTTTGAGAGGCTGCTGGGTTAAAGTACAGGGTAGGAGGTTGTTAGGTCAGAGGTCCAGACGATTTCATGAGAAGCGCCTGGCAGTCTATCTGTCTGCTTTGTGGGAGGCCGAAGGCAAAACTTTTCTTTATTTAGTCTGATGCAGACAAACAAATCTGTCAATGAGGTGGGTTTTTTCTTCTTTCTGTTTCTATAAATTTAGGATCACATGACTTCTGAGAAACAGTTTCTGAATGAAGCTTTCCTGAACTGAGTAATATGAATGATAAATTCCACGATACAATGATGAGATTTTTTTTTTTCGGTTACAAGTAGCAAGTTCCCCACAAAGACCACAATGAGACTGCAGGGAGAAATAAGCAAGCATGACCATGTCTTTCTAGAAATGTTATTTACGGGCTGCAGGTGTGGAAACATTCACATGCAGCGCTCTTAGGGAGGGATTCTCGTAAGGCTCTTGCCTTTTTAAGAGGTCTCCAACCCAAATATTTGGTCTAATGTACAACCTTGGTTTCAATAAACTTAGCACGATGTGTAAAATGTAAAAATAAATACAGAATTCAATAAATTGTGAGAAAATGCATCTAAGAAAAATATGATCTCATATTGATTTGATGGCAGCAACACATCTCAAAAGTTGGGACAAGGGTAACAAAGGCTGGAAAAGTAAGTGGTATTTAACAGAAACAGCTGGAGGAACATTTTGTAGCTAGTTAGGTTAACTAGTGGGAGTATTTTCTCATAAGTAAAGATGTGAAAGTTTCTCAGACGGCGATCCAGTCAAGCGTAACAATACAAACAGTTTAACATAGAACGTTTAAGTTCACCTTCCACTTGCCAGTTCAATAGTTAATATGAAATAATATCAAATTTTACATAATAATAATAATAAGAAGAAGAAGAACTGTCCCTCTGCTCTGCTTGGATGGATCACACTATTCTGCAAATCTCCACATCTGTACATCTCAATACCATAAGAAAGTTTCCTTGTTTCATGCACTGAGAACAGCAGCAGACTTCCAGAGTCAGTGAGTTAAATATGTGAAATGACTCAGCTTTGTAAGATCAACTGTAGTGTCACAGAGCACAGGTTCCCTTAGGCAGTATCATCAGAAGACATAGTATACATTTTCACTGCTTATGCAGATGACACCCAACTTTATCTATCCATGAAGCCAGATAACACACACCAATTAGTTAAAATGCAGGAATGTCTTAAAGACATAAAGACCTGGATGGCCTCTAATGTTCCGCTTCTTAATTGATGGTTTGCACCAAACCATGACATCGTGTCAAAGTACACAAGCTTTGGAACAACAGCCATCCAAGTAGGCATATCATGTGTGTTTTAAAAGTCATGTCAATTGTTGTGGGTTGGCAATATGCTTACATATGACTAGGGCTTATTATGTGCTCTCTCTTAATAGCCCAAATCAAGATTCTTAATCAAGGTAATGCGGTACGTTTTCTCGCGATATAATGTACTGTTGCTTGAAAGAAATTTTGAAAAACTTCCCTGAAATCAGTGTTGTCTAAAAGCTCCACTAGGTTGGGTAAAGAAAAGATTGTGGCTCCTGTCCCAGTCAGGAATTTTAAGTTGGTATGCTAATCAGTAAAAACTGGCTCATTGCATTACTTAGTTTTTATTACTGGTCACAATTAATGATAATAGATTAGGCCTTCTAGTAAAATCACAGCGGTGATTACAGCAAACGAAATGGGCAGACATGATCAATCTTACTTAAAATATTAAGCAATTGTTATTGTATTAAGCTATTTTTAAACAATGAAATCTCCATTTCATCATCTCCAGCTTACTTGAACGGTAAAGTACTGTGCAATAGTCTTGAGCCACCATTCATTTCTTTACATATTGTGTCCAAGGAGACAGATTTTTTTTGTCATTGTCAAGGTCTTGAGCAATAGTTTTCCAGGCTTTCTGATGGTCTTTCAAAGTTATTTCTTTGACACTGACTGCTTTTTCACTCATTTGTCAGTCCAGTTTCTTTAGTTAAGTCTATGAAAACTGCCAAAGGTACCAGTTTGACAGACATAAAATTATATTCTTGTAACAATAATTTGATTCCCAGAGAGCTATTAGCTAGAAATTTGACCAATTTCAACATGGGGTACAGTGTGTTCTTAAAAAGGTGAAGAAACTGAATATGTGGAGAAAAAGAAGAAGAAATGCCGGTCCTAGAAAAACATCTACATCACATTAACAGTGTCTAAAAGTAATAACTTTGAGAAACAGGGAAAATTTTCAGCAAAAAACTGATACAGGACCTAAAAGATGCATCTGGACCTTCAACAGATCCATAACGAATCAAAAATGATCTCGGTGAAAGGGTGGCTGTCAAGAAGCCAATCTCAACAGGGAGAGGAAACAGGGAGAAAAGGCTGAGGTATGCCAGTGGCAACAGGCCTGCTATCTCCTGACCTCTCCATACAGAGGAGGTCAGGAGAGAGGTACAGCAGTGAGTGTTTACAGGCATCTATAAATCACGGTGGAGGCGTTGCCATGGTTTGGGGCTGCATTTCAAGCTGTGGTGTTGGAAAACTTGGAAAAGTACCATCAGATTTTGATCCACACTGTAAAACCTGGATAGGAACATCATCACTCATGAATCGGCCTCCCCAGAGCTCAGACCTCAACATTATTGAAGCAGTGTGAGATCATGTTGTCAGAGAACAGAACAAAAGGCAGAAACATCCAAAGAATAGCTTTGAATGTCCTTCAAGATGTCTGGAGAACTATTCCTGAAGACTCAGTAGTATTGTACAAACTCAGTGTTTGCCTAATATGCGGTCTTTCCATGTATGTTTTCACATACTTCAACAAATTACTGCACATATTTTCCATTTTCCTTTGCGACATATGAGGGGTGGCTCAAGGCTTTGAGACAGTAATATCTGTCAGAAAAACTGAAACCAAAATCCAAGACTTTCACTTTCAGACCCATTTGGCTGACTTTTCACAATCACCAGGTGTCTTATTAGTGGCTTCGGGTTAAAGCAATGAAAGCGTTTTGGTTATTGTTAGAGGAAGGCTGTGGTTTTATCACTGTGAATATCGCCTTCTTTCTCTAACCTCACACGACAGCTGCCAATGAGTGAACATAACCAGTGAAACCAGATGACGTGATGCAATCAGATGTTTTACCAGAAAACAAATTAGACCAGACCACATCTGTAGCATTACAAAGACAAAGCCTTGGACAAATGAAGATTTCACCTGTTATATGGTGGATGATGAACCTGTCAGGCCGTGTTTCTGCTGCGTAAACATTTTGTGCATAAAAAAATGCTAAAAAAATGTTCTTATTAATCATTTAGAATGTCATCCCAGACAGTTGGTAAGGACAATACTGATGATTCTCTCAAGTGTCTCAAATCCAGAGACTCCCAGGTTGTTCATTTTGCCATTGTGATTTTGCTTCTGTTGCTAAGATGTTTTTCAGTGGAAATTTCAAAATAAAGCCTACGGCTTGCTGTCTCAGGTTTTGGTATGAGGTCTCTAGTAAACTGAAAGCTGTGGTTTTGTCATTAAAGTCTCTGTTAACCAGAATATTTTTTTCCTCTAACCTCAGCTGTTAGCAGCCGATGTACAAATGGAATCATTAAAAATGGCTATGATCCTCAAAAATGGCCCTTCTGCCAGGATCGTATTCACTTCCCTTTGTACGCCTGAACACAAAGAACTGGATATGAGACTGGTGTGATGAAATATTGTGTTCATGTAAATGAAAATGTCCATCAACGCAAGATACGATAGTAAACTTTGTGCCCAGAAATAAAGAAGACTTCTTGTAGTCATTATTCTTGTGTTCGTAATGTTCGTAATTCGGTGTATTTGTCATATAAAATGTATCATATGTATATTCATAATGTGATGTATCTGAGTTTTTAAGGTTAAATGATGTAAATCTTCCATTTCACCATGTCACAAAGGTGCTCTACTGAATTGAGGTCTGGTCATTGTGGAGGCCATTTGTGTTCAGTGAACTCATTTTCACCTGTCGTGGTCTTCTGCCGCTGTAGCCCATCTGTTTCAAGCTTCAACGCATTGTGTTCAGACATGCGCTTCTGCATACCTTGGTCATTAGCAGAAGCAGTCTGGCCTCCTCTGAACTCTAACATCAACAAGGCATTTTCACTTAAAGAAAAACCACTGGATATTTTCTCTTTTTCAGACCATTCTCTGTAAACTCTAGAGATGGTCGTGTGGGATCAGCAGCCTCTGAAAAACTCAGACCAACAAGCATGCCACATTCACACTCACTTATAAATCATCTGGCTTCCTCATTCAGATGCTCAGGTTAAACATTCTATGTGTCCACATTTTGCATCCGATCTAATAAAGGTTTGCTTTTTCTTTGCTTACATTCTCCAGTTGGGTTCTCGTTTCTTGAAATCCCAATAATCTTGAGGCAACGTTTAGTCAACTTAGTGAATTGTGAAAAAATAAAAAATTAGAATTTCAACAATATCAGACAATAAACACGGATCAGTAGTTAAACCTTTACTTAAAAAGCCGTCTCTAGACCCTATAGACTTAGCTAATTATAGGCCGATCTCCAACCTTCCTTTCATTTCAAAAATCCTTGAAAGAGTAGTTGTCAAACAGCTAAAAGATCATCTGCAGAGGAATAGCTTATTTGAAGAGTTTCAGTCAGGTTTCAGAGCTCATCACAGCACAGAAACAGCTTTAGTGAAGGTTACCAATGATCTTCTTATGGCCTCTGACAGTGGACTCATCTCTGTGCTTGTCCTGCTAGACCTCAGTGCAGCATTCGATACTGTTGACCATAATATTCTATTAGAGCGATTAGAGCATGCTGTAGGTATTACAGGTACTGCGCTACAGTGGTTTGTATCATATCTATCCAATAGACTGCAATTTGTTCATGTAAATGGAGAGTCCTCTTCATACACTAAGGTCAAATACGGTGTTCCACAGGGTTCAGTGCTAGGACCAATTCTGTTTACATTATACATGCTTCCCATAGGCAGTATCATCAGAAAACATAGTATACATTTTCACTGCTATGCAGATGA
>VUQR01024852.1:0-10168 GCA_015108515.1 Hemichromis elongatus | reverse complement strand
ATAAAACAAAGTTCAAAGCTAATCGACCTGTGTGTTCTCCTTTTTAAAAAAAATAAGAATCGATAAGAGAATCGATAAAGAATCGAATCGTTAAAGAAGATCGAAAATGGACTCGGAATCGTAAAATTCTTATCAATACCCATCCCTATGGAAGAAGGCAGTCCTACATATTTGTTTAATATGTACACTGAAGGACATGTCTTGGTCAAAAATGACTCCAAGGTTCCTCACGGTGTTAATGGAGGCCAAGATAATGCCATCCAGAGTAAGAATCTTGTTAGATATCATATTTCTAAGATTTTTGGGGCCGAGCACAATAACCTGTTTTATCTGAATTAAGAAGCAGAAAGTTAGAGGCCATCCAGGTCTGTATGTCTTCAGGACATTCCTGCAGTTTAACTAATTGGTTTGTGTTATTTGGCTTCATGGGTGGATAAAGTTGGGTTTCATCTGCATAGCAGTGAAAATGTATACTATGTCTTCTGATGATACTGCCTAAGGGAAGCATGTATAATGTAAACAGAATTGGTCCTAGCACTGAACCCTGTGTAACTCCATAATTAACCTCAGTGTGTGAAGAGGACTCTCCATTTACATGAACAAATTGGAGTCTATTAGATAGATATGATATAATATGTATGATTTGATAGATTTAATAAAGTTTGACTTATCTGACTGAGTTTTTTCGGTTATTGCGCCTTATCATCCGGTGAGCCTTAGGGTCTGAAAAATACTGTAGTCTGACCACTTGGAGTGTTTTTTAGGTTTTTTAAGAACATTGTGGTGGGGTTTTTTTGTTTTTTTTTGGAGGATCAGCAAGCATGACTGGTCCACTTTAACTACTCACATCATAACCTGTTGAGTCCCATTAACAAAATCGTTGCTTCAGAGTTAGAGCATGTGACTCAGAACAGCACCCTCATTACATAATGATGACATGTTGAGGAAAACAGAGGCAATGAGGTGATGGTGTGCTACGGAAGCCAAATTTCATGCCAGTCTGCTCTTTCTTTAGCAATGCCAGCTTTCATCTGATCCAAGAATTACGTTCTACCGTAGAGAGCTGCCCGCCAAACTCACCAGAGGTAAGAAACTGTAATCAGAAGCTGGCAAATATCCTTCTAATGCTAGCTGTGAAAACACAGGCAGCTATCACTGTGTAGTCCATAATCAAGTGAAGGCTCACAATAATACGTTTGGAAAGCTTGGACATTTTCATGCCAAAAAAGCATTGCAATTACATTCAGTGGTTTACTCAGTAATCCCACTAAAGAGATTATGAAAAATTCAGATGTTCTATTAAAAAAAAAAGCTAAAAATTAAAAAAAAATAATTTTAGTTTTACTCATCTTGATGAGGATTTAACAGGCTTGTACTTATTTTTCATCACATATAAGGCAAAGGTAACATGTTGCACACTCAACTATCTAAAGCTATGTAAGTGAAAAAACAAAAACACAGAAAAATCTGCTTTTCCCCTCATACTTCTGCACTACAAAACCAGCATAACTGAGGTGAAAAACACAGCCAACATCCAGAAATATGTGTATTGTTTGTAAAACCTCTATATGAGCAAGCTTCACTTATCAGCTTGAAGTAGGACAGCTGTGCGAGCAAACATGCGGGAATATATTCAGATTAACCAACAAAATGCCAGAAACTTATGCAAGATGGTGCTTAAACGGACTTGCTTTGTTTGACCATTGTTAAAAGACTTGATATAAGAAGCTCTAAAGTTTTGTCATGTGTTGTCTTCAGCTGCATTGACTGTGGCTAAGAATGCAGATTTCAGGCTTTACTCAGTAAAAAAGATAAAAAGTGATGATATCCATCGCAAATTACGTATGTTCTTGCCTCTGTTCCTGAGCACCTACAGGGCACTGTTGATCTTGGCTCCTTCTGTCATTCCACAGGGGATCCAGGATCCCCCCCACCCGCCCCCCTTTAATGCAATAAGCTGGGACATCTTTCCCTGTTACAGGGAGAATCACAATATCTGATGTAAGTGTATTATTTATGCTTTTCCCCAAATCCCTTATCTTCCCTTCCCCTTTTTTTGAGTCCCTGAACATGATTTTTAACCTAACTCTCATATGCACTGATAATGTCCATATCTTCCACTTTTAAACATGGTAATTTGCATTTGGAGGTTGGAGGAATTGGAGGTGGAGCACACCACAAACAGTTGATTGAGTCCTACACAGGGCAGATTCATAATAAAAAAAAAATACATTTGTTACATAAAAACTTGTCTGTAAGGACACAAATCTACTCAAGTAGTTTTAAAAGGGTTTTTATTCAAATTCAATCAGTGCTACTTTTCCAAAGCTTTATCTTGATGTTACAATTTTAAGCTTGGCTTCATAAATTTTACAGGTGGTTGTTAAACAATGGTCTATGAAATATACTTGGGAAAAAAACAGAGCTTATAAAGGAAAAATTAATGAATCAACCCGATCATCTTTTAAAGTCTTGGGTTTTCTTTCGCAGTATGGACAGATCTGGTAATTTGGCTGTAGCTAAATCTGGTTTACTGTTACCTCTGCCACCCCCCCACCACACACACACACACCCCCCTTTGCTCCCTCTTTTTCCGAACTCAACTCCGACTTTCTCACACAGTTTTATCTGTGAGATCTGGCCCCAAGAGAAAAGTCAGATTTTAATGTTTCCACTACAGCATCAACTCAACAAGTAACGACACAAACAAGACAGAAGGAAAATGGAGATAATTGCAACTTCACATGTGGATATAAACAGAGAACTTCTAAATAGTGAGGAACTCCCACTCTCCCAGACTTCTGGTTTCACAGGGGCCACTTACTGTATTCCACAATGACCTTATGAAGCTCAGCCTAAAATGGCACATTTCATTGGGTAAAGATTTTAACCCAATTAAACATTTAGGCAACAATTTCTTCTGCTAATTTGAGCCTGAGCCATATTATTATTAAGTTATAAGGTAAGAGGAGTGTATCCTATTTTTATCTCTTTCAGGCAAACTAAAGGTCAAAACTGTTGTTTTTAACACATTAAAAGGGCTCACCACTTCATATTGGCTGTTATAAAAGTCAACAAACAAATTAAATTCACTAATTACTAAATAATAAACAGCAATAATAACAATAACAGCAATCATAAATTTCCATAAAGAAAGCCAATTTCCTACTTTTTACAAAAATTAATTGATTACAATTCAACTATTCAAAGGCTCGGAAGTTCATTTTCCACCTCAAGTCATCACACAGGATCAGAAC
This sequence comes from Hemichromis elongatus, assembly GCA_015108515.1. Taxonomy (NCBI): domain Eukaryota; kingdom Metazoa; phylum Chordata; class Actinopteri; order Cichliformes; family Cichlidae; genus Hemichromis; species Hemichromis elongatus. The sequence goes on along the minus strand of VUQR01024852.1, from coordinate 6,911 downwards.
TAAATGACAAAGTAAAAACATGGATGTCAGACTCAAATATAATGCCACACAGTCGTCATGTCTTCAGTCTCATACCTGGAAATACAGTGGCTGCAACTTGTCAAACTTTTTGAAACAGACACCCTGTTGCCCTTTACTCAGACCACACCAGAAAATTGTTTTTTTTTTCCTTTCAACATCATCAGTTTCTTACTCAATAACAAATCCCTACACACACACACACACCATGCTGCTGCCTGCTATTGCCCTTGCGCCTCCAGTCATCACCTTGTACATCGCAGTGAAAGCTGTTTGGACTTCACAGAAGAAGCCTGAACAGCAGCTGCGGTTGGGCCCTTCTGGCCAGCTCGCATCAAAGCAACGACAACATCCCTCCTGCCAGCAGCTCTGTCTCCTGCTGGACACACCTGTCAACGGTCATCAGTGATTTCTGATCATTTCCACCTTTATAGCTCGACTCACAGATTCACAGAAAAAACTTTCTGGAGATCAAGAAAAACTCTTAAAGCTGCTTGGAGTGAATCCTTCAAACTCAGTAGATTTCAGGTACTGCATCTTGCATTATAAATATGAGCACAAAAAATATAGAGACTGCAAAAGAGTTTGAAAAAAGCAGCATATAACAAGTGATCAGACATATTTTTGAATGCCTCTTCTTTACTCCTAAATACAGTTAGAAGCAAAAATCTTTAGCCCTATTGTGTATTAAGATTATTGGCATAAATTCGGTGTCAAGCAGGTTTATCCCCAAAGCTCACATTGCACACTGAATTAGTTGCCAAATGGGCCTTTATTATGGAAGAAGTTTTCCTTTTTCTAGTAAATTCTGTATAAAACAGAAACACAAAGTACGTAACTATAAGTACACTGTGTTAGTTAAGTGCTACCAATGCTTCTCCATATTAATGGTTCAGACAGCCACTATCTAGGTCTCCCTCTAAAACCCAAGCAAAAAATTCTGAGGTGTGCTTGGGTCACTGAACTACTGAAAGGTCCATCAACGCTTGAGCATCAGCTTCTTTGCTGCCACAATACAATTTCTTCAAGGATTTGTGATTCTTTATTGACTACATGTTGCGTGTTGTAAGCTATTTCAGTACCTGATGAAGCAAAGCAGTCTGACATCATTATAGCCTTTACTATAAGTCGGTTAATTCTTCCTCCTCCAGACACATTTCTGAACTATGAGTCAAAAGTTCTAGTATTGTTTTGTCCCCCCGAAGATCTGTGTTATCATTCCAATCATCATCTGTGTTTTTTGTAATGAGTCACATCACTTCAATAAATCATATGGCCTTGGGGATAAATTCAGCAGACATCAATCAGGAAGAGGTTTCGTTTCAGCCAGTGAAACTGCTAGTCAGTGACTAAAACTTGCAGGGCTGTCTTAGGTTTGGCTCTATTACATAGAGCCAGCAGGCAAATGACAGGAAATGAAGGAGAGATGGATACAGTAAAGGTTTCCAACAGACTTCTACCCACAGACATTGTGGTTTATTGTTGTCTGAGCCAAAGAAAATTATTATGAAGTAGTGAACTTAAAGTAAAAAAAATGTTGTTAAATCTCTTTATCCTGCCAGGTAGCGTAATAGGTTTTCTGCCAGAGCAGCAAGCAGAATAAACACTAAGCTGCGTCTTTTGGGACCAGTTTTGATTATTTATACTTGGATGAAGGCTTTTTGAGCCACCTCCAGGGTACCACAAAGCCCTCTCTCTTACCCTGAAGTGAGAACCAAATGGAGCCTCCTTTCAGGAGGAGAATAACATATAATACTGATATCCTACCTTAAGCAAAAACAAACAAAAACCAAACAGCAGCATACACTTTAAGATAAGATAAGAAGAACTTTATTTATCCCGAGGAAAATTCTTGTCATACACATGCTTAGTGCAGTAAGAGAGACAGAGATATACATGCAATATAAGAAATAAGAAATACACATATACATATATATATATATATATAAGAAATACAATATACACAATAAGAATGTTAGTTTACAATAATATACAATAGGATAGTGACGCTCCTTTATGCTCCTTTCACAACAGACTCTCGATATGCCCCTTGTCTTCCATACAAAGTCATTTATTTTTCCACTTGTTGATTGTCTACTGCTTCTATGACCTGCATGGATTTGGTTTATCTGGTCTAAATATGCCAGTGAGGATGACTGCTTAACCTGCCAGCCTGTTTTTCTTGTTTGATTACCTCGGCTGGCTCCTCGTTTTTCACCACAGAGCAGACAATTTCAATGTTTCTACAACTGCCAACAGACAGAAGAAGATGCTGAACACGGAACACTCACTCAAACAAAACACACTTTTCTAATTTTTTCCTTGTAAATGTGCAATTTGTTTCTTTCAGATTTAGCTGAGGCTGTTGCAATTTAGCAGAAAAAAAATGCCATCCATAAGTGGCATTTTTCCCAAAGAGTTATTAGTCAGTTAGCTACTATCTAACAAAAATATAACTTTTTAATATGGCTGTACTGATTCTGAACTAATACTGTTAAAGAATTTGGCCTAAAACCTATCCTCATGTATCCACAGTTTATTTAAATGTACTTTTCTTGCTATCTGTTCTCACTTCTTAGCTATAAACACTAACACCTTTTTAAAGACATTCACCTGTCATCACACTGTCTTAGAACTCTCCAACAGATAAACTTAACTGTTTATCTTACTTACTCTGGTAGATGGTTATCAGCTGTCTTGCAGCTGCATCCCATCTCCCAACTTAACACGTGAATACTCCTGATGAATAACTTTCCATATATGATATAGATGCTCCTGCTCCTGTTTGGATACGGTCCGTGTGTGAGAGAGAAGAGTGACCCCTTCTTACAGCTTCTCTGGCATTCCAGGAATGTATGGTGTGCCCAGCACCAACCGCACGACCTTACAAACTGAAAACCGCCTTTCCTCTCACTGCAGACTCACGAAGCACAACACAACTGCAATCCATAACATGACATCCGCCAGCCAAGAGAAAAAGAAGCGGGAGGGGGAAAAAAGAGACGAAAGGGAGAATTCTATAATGGACGGGAGGGAGAGAGAGAGAGAAACTTAATACCCTTTTTTCCTGCTTTAGTCTGCCCACACATACAACTCAGTCCTCCTTCACAGGTGAAAACGGAAGTTCACCATGATCGTGATTATCAGGAACCAGCTGAACTTATCGTAAAGCAGACTAGCAGACTCAGAGTTACCAGAACTCGTTTGTGTCCTGGGTGTGCAAATGAGACATCCTGTGAGCTTATGAGATCTTAGCAAACGAAGACAGTTTAAACCCAAAGTTAGCTTCAAATTTAAATTGTTTAACAACTTTCACAAGTATCCCTAAGCTTTATTTTCACAGCTCAGACACAATTCACGTGAGTCTCCGCTTTGAGTGATTTATCAGCTAACACACAAACTCACGGAGAGCAGACTGGAGGAGGCTGGTCCGGTAGCCTCACACCCGGACTGGCCGGGACCGGAGCGCAGCTAACGCTAGCCTCCGTTAGCGGCTCAGCGGGGAGCGGAGACGCGCCACAAGCTAACCCACAACACGCTCCGGTAACCGAAGTCAGAGCCACGGTGGGATACTCACCAGGGATGTCCCAGGAAAACTTTTTTCTGCCGAACCCGAGACGTACTTGGAAACTTTCCCAAAATCAGAAGGGCGGGAGCGGACCAACTTCAGGGCAAACTGTGTGACATTAGCCGAAGTCTTACTTTCCCGACGCCATGTTGAACAGAGGAAACTGGAACATCCGGGAAACTGAAACCAATCTCCATGGAAACCGAGTTAGCAACGGCTACCGGGAGACGACTCTTCTTCAGCTTCTTCTTCTTGGTGGTTTGTAAACATTACTGCTCACCGGAAGACTACTGTACCTTCCTGCCAGCTGTTTCTTAAATTTAAAATGCACATATTGTTTATTAATGCAATTCACATGCAATTATTTCTGCTTCCGCTTCTTTAACTTAACTCTATTTTTTATTCTTAATTTCTTTGTTTTTTATCACTGTTGTACATGTAAATATTTTTCCACGATCTCACAGTGTAACGCCCTCACTTTGCGCCTGTGGCACTTTAACTTTGTTCTTTATTTAATGTAGACTGTACTATTTTTTATAATTTATCCCGCTGTTGTAACACAATAATTTTTCCCATGTGGGATTATTATGTTCACATGTGGCTTCTTCTTTGCATGACAGAGATCTGATCTGCACTCTCCATATACCTTACACCCAGATTCTTTAAAATCACCAGCTAACCTAACATACGTGTCTTTGGACTTAATCTACCAACTAATGCAGGCACACATACAAACATGCATTAATATGTAGAATATGCAGTAAAATCCTATAAAACATCAATAACAAGCAACTTTACTATGAGCTCATATGGTAGGTTTTATCTTAACTTTATTAAATAAAGCTGCAGTAAGCTGGGTTGGTTAATGATTCACCTGGAGAGACGGGAACAGGTGTAGCTGATACAGGGCCAGGCTCCTATTGGACCCTGTGTGACGTAGAGAGGGACTAAAGCCTTGGGACAGATATTTGGATGCAGTTTGTCTTTCTGTGCCAGGCAAAGTTGGAGCTGATGGATCAATGCGAAGATCAGGGACAAGTCATTGCTTTGCTGCTGTTGGTCCTGTAGGAGATGATGAAAATGAGGAGGTGGGCGGAGCGATAGGAAAGGGGTAGCTGCACAGTGAGGATGAAGAGGAGCAGATATTTGACAGTCTGCAGGTGGAGGCGATCATCCAGAAGAAGCTCCGGGCAACTGAGGAAAAGTTCAGGGTTAGTTTAGAGCAGCTAAAGCAAATGTTTGCTAAACATTCACAAAGATTTTTCTCTGTAGAGGTTTAGCACTGCACTGCACTGCACTGCAGTGAGAGCAGCCCAGACAAGCTGTGTCTGATCCAGAACATTCTCACCTTATCCCAGAATAACACACCTGCATACTCTGGGGATTTGTGAATTCACCATTTTCATCAGAGCGGGTTTAGAGCTGCTCACTAGTTTGTTAAAGGGGACTGCAACAGTATTGTATTTGTTTGTTTGTATTTGTTTGTTTTTTTAATAAAATAAGGTGAATTAAAATATAGATGTTTTAAAGTTACATGAAAAAATGTCTATTTTTACAGACTTCTTTTCGTATGGAATGCAAATGTTTAAACCTGTAAATACGACAATATTATCCAATAACAAGTTCAAATACTATCCAAGTAATTTATCCAATGAATAAGGTTTAAAATTGCAGAAAAGTAATGTTGAATTTTTTATGTAATCTCTGCAATATTTTGCATTTTCAGTCAATAATTGATGTGAAAAAATATTTTCTACCAGTTTGTTAAAAACTGAGTTTATATATATTTTTTAAATATACCTGTTCATTTTTGATCAAATTGAATGTAATGTGTTTTTACGTGTATTCTAACATAAAGTTAATGGTTTTACTTCACAAAATATAAATATAACATACATTTTATGTACATACTGACTGATCATATTTGATTCCATGTAAAATCATGTGTGCTTAGTTGATATAATAAGAGCGAAACCTTCCATGCACATTGTAAACTCCTGTTTACTGTGCTTTCAACCTGAGCAGCTGTTTTATTTTGTAAATCGAGATAATGCTCCATATTTGTGGGACAGCAGCAAGTTATTAGTTTCCCTGTATATGATGATCTCATCAGTATTTCCTGTGCTTCTATAGATTAAACTACACAACAGGGTAAATTACATTATGATAGCTTTACCTCAATCAGCAACATCAGTGAAGCAGAACTCAATAAAAATGATTAATAATGTATAACAATCCCATCATAGACTGGCCGGCTGTCCATGGTGTACTCTGCCTCTCACTCTGTGACAGCCTCCACCGTCACTCTGATCTGGATGAGAATGAATGAATGAATGAATGGAAGCGCCTATTTTTCTGCAGATTCACTTTTCAATTTTAGCCGGTAAAGAAAAATGTAAATCTTTTATGTAAGTAAAATTTTACTTAATATGGAGAACTTTTAAAATCATTTGTAATCTTGTTTAAAAACGAGCAAATTGCACCATAACCTCATTTCCCTCATCACTGTAAAAGCCTGAATATTACCTCAGTCTCTTTACAATCTGCACAACACTGACCTCTAGCGATCAAATGCACACACAGCTCTGTCAAGCTTTGTGGTGTCTTCATCAAAGAGGCCTCATGAGTGAGGGAACAGTTTTCTTATTGTTCCCCACACACTGACACAGTAATGTCATTATTAGCAGTGTTTCAGGAATGATAGTAATAATAAGGAAACTGTAAAGTTTTGTTTTACTCTCAAAGACGTATATTTCTGTGTATGTTTTATTATTGAACAGCAAATTTTCATATTACGCACTTGCCTGATTTTCTCTGCCAATACTAAGTACATACTGTAGCATCCCTGGCTGAATGATGGTCTCTTATACTGATGCTTCACAGAGGTTTTATTGGAAAAGTTTGTTATTGAAACATTCAGTGAAGACACCGTAGGAGCTAGGAGCAAAACAAAACCAACAATATTACTACCATAACATCAAAATATCAAGGAAACAAATTTCTCCTGCTCACATATAGCATACAAATCAAATTTACATCACTCAATATAGTGAATATCACCTCGCTAACTTACAACTACACATAAACTCTATTAAACGACATTTTGATTGCACATAACTTATTCCATTAAAGGAAACATTAACAAACCTTGTGCCACTGTCAGCCAGGTACTAATTGGCACAGGAAAAGTACATATTTTTCACTATAAGGCACACTATTTACCGTATCCTAAAACAAACGTTACTAACAAGCCCTTTAACGGTTTTGGGCAAGTTTTCTGTTTCAAAATAAAAGCATGGATTTCAAAAAACCCAAAAACCTAACT
>VUQR01024849.1:7709-19739 GCA_015108515.1 Hemichromis elongatus | reverse complement strand
GGCAGCAGGAGAAGGCTGGCTCCTCAGAGTTGGCTGGGAGCAGGCAGGGAGCTTTTGCTCCTGGACCCTTTTCCAAGGTATAGCAAGTTCAAACAGGTTAAGCTGTTTGTCTTCTTCTGTTCATGGTGAAAAGTCTCTGTACTAGCGAGGTCTGTGAGTGCAGACCTAACAGAGGGCTTTCGTGGTCTCAGGATCCCATCTCTGCTTTTTGCAGACGATGTTTTCCTGCTGGCTTCATCAGGTGATGGCCTCCAGCTTGCCTTGGAACGGTTCGCAGCCGAGTGTGAAGCGGTGGGAATGAGAATCAGCACCTCCAAACATGAGGCCATGGTCCTCAGCCGGAAAAGGGTGGAGTGCCCACTTTGGGTCAGGGACGAGACCCTGCCCCAAGTGCAGGAGTTTAAGTATCTCGGGGTCTTGTTCACGAGTGATGGGAGAAGATCGACAGATGGATTGGTGCAGCGACTGCAGTGATGCGGACGCTGTACCTGTGTGGTGAAGAGAGAGCTGAGAGTAAAAGCGAGGCTCTTGATTTACCGGTCGATCTACGCCCCTACCCTCACCTATGGTCATGAGCTGTGGGTAGTGACCGACAGAACGAGATCGCGAATACAAGCGGCGGAAATGGGCTTCCTCCGAAGGGTGGCTGACCTCTCCCTTAGAGATAAGGTGAGAAGTTCGGCCATTCTGGAGGGGCTCAGAGTCGCTGCTCCTCCACATCGAAAGGATCTAGTTGAGGTGGTTCGGGCATCTGACAAGGATGCCCCCTGGGCCCACCGGGAGGAGGCCCCGGGGCAGACCTAGGACACGCTGGAGAGATTATATCTCTCGACTGGCCTGGGAACACCTTGGTGTTCCCCTGGATAAGCTGGAGGAGGTGGCTGGGGAGAGGGAGGTCTGGGCTTCTCTGCTTGGGCTGCTGCCCCCCGTGAACCGACCCCGGATAAGCGGAAGAATAAGGATGGATGGATGGATGGATGGATGGATGGATGGATGGAAGTTGCAAATATCAAGGTATTATAATGGTAAATTCAATTAACAAAGATATTTGTGCTTCATTCATTGATTAATTTCCTTCATTAACTGTTTCCTGTCATTTCATAATTATCTCACTAATACTCAGAAATCATAATTTTCTGCACAACTTTCCTTTATTCAGGCTGCAGAAGAATCACAAGGCAACACATAAGACATCTACTCATGTCTGATGTGCATCAGTTTAGGTTATACAAATCATTTACTGCACACAAAATCTTAAAAGTGCATTTGCATAGTCATACTCAGTTTTTCCACATAATAATAAGGTTGTATTATGTTTACATGGACCATATTTCCAGGCCAGTCTGCAGTCAGTTACACCTGAATCCCACCATTAGGTTAACACAACAAAATTACTCCAGTTAAAGTTAGAAACAGACTGTGGCTTTGATTAAATGTAAACACATTCATTATTCTTTGTGTGTGTGTGTGTGTGTGTTACAACAGACTACAATCATATTAACCTTTAACCAAGGAACTGCAATAAAAGGTTAAAAATGCTAAGGTCATGGTCAGCTGGACGCCCAGCTGGTAAATATTAGTGATAGTAAGTAGCCCTTGCAAAGGCGATTACATAAATATGATGAAGGACCTATTGAAATACTCGATACCCAACATCCACAATAACGGCAAAACAACTAGTAGCTCAGTTTTCCAACATTCGAAAGAAAAGACTGCTCTCACAGACAGAGATTGACGATGCACATTGCACTTGCTACGGCAAGGGAGAGCCAGGACTACAAATGGCACCTTTGCGTAAAGGTGCCACCTCTCCTCAGTGGAGAGCGTGCTCTCCCACTGCCTGGGTGTTTGGTACGCAGAGGCCACAGTAAGTAAGGCTGCTCAGAGGCTCATTAACACTGCCAAAAAAATCATGTGCTGCCCTCTGCCACCCCTGGAGGCAATCACTGAGGAAAACCAGGGCCATCACAGCCCTGTTTGACCTCTGCACCCTGCTCACTTTGGGCCTCTTAGCACCAACTGAGCATCATCTAAACACCACAGCCTATCATGTCCATCGCTTTATGACCTTGTGATGACTGCTTTCAGCAGGATAACACACCATGTCATAAAGCTCAAATGATCTTAAACTGGTTTCTGGAACATAAACGTTTGTCTACTGTACTCAAATGGCCTCCACAGTCGTCACATCTCAGTTCAACAGAGCATCTCTGAGATGTGGTAGAACAGGAAATATAGATCATGGATGTGCAGCTGATGAATCTGCTGCAACTATGTGATGATGCCGTATCGAATGGACCAAAGAATAAGAGGAATGTTTAAAGCGCCTTGTTGAGCCTGAGCCACAGAGAGTGAGCAGTGAGTGTATATTTCAGTATTCATGGAAAATATTCAAAAACCTCACCAGTTTAAAACAGAGTGACATTTGAAATTCAAAAAACAAAACAAACTCTCGCCTCATAATTTGATTAATTTGCACAACTGAACTCACCTGTCTCGCCTTCATTATGACCTACATACAGATGTGGGAGGACAAACATTGCTCAAAAACTATTGCAAACTTTTGCTGTATAACATTTAAGAGAAAACACAACAATCAGATGATAGCTTGTCAGTAGTCCTTGGCAACAGTGGGGAGGAAAGAACTCTCTTTTAACAGGAAGTGACCTCCACAAGAATGAGCTCAGAGGCAACATGAAGGTGAGGGTAAAGAGAGGAAACAGGAGAGCTCTCAAAGACAAGCGATAGCCTTTAAGAGAGAGTATGAAAACACTGCAGGTAAAGAATAAAAAGGGTAAAACTTGAGCAACGACTCTAGTTTAAAAAGTGGCTTCAAGGAGAGCCTGAAGCATTTCTGCCTGTGGTATTCAACAGCATCAGTTCTTTTTCACAGTAGACACAATGCTTTGATCCCAGGTCCTGGTTAGCAGATCACACTCAGGAATTTCATCCCACCGTAACTCATCTTATCTCACTGACATTTATTCACATCATCTGCTGAAGGCCTGTGGACTGATGCAGATAACCCTCACATCCACTAGGGGGACCTCGAGCTGCAAGCTCAGTCTCAGGTGGAGAGAACAAAAATCCCCTTGTTTGTAGCCTTATGTGTTTAGTGAAGTGAACTTACATACTTAAAAATAACATTATAGAATATAAACAAAATTAAGCTCCAGCAACAGGGAAGCTGTGACTTGTGTTTGTGGGCTTTGCCAAAATAAACAGCAGGAAACGGCTCAGTTTAGAGCTTCTGATTCACTCATGAACTTATTTCATGGCTGCTTGCAATCAATGGATTTCCTGGATCATTTCATATTAAAAGCCCCGCGGCCCTTTTAACTGGGCTTTTATTGTGAAAATTTGTAGAAAATGTAATAAAACTCATTCTGATTTGTTTTCTATTTGACAAAACTAACAGAAAATCATTGTTTCAGTGTGTGTGGCAGAGCTGTAAGCCATGTGCTGAATGAAATGGGAATTACATACAGAGACAGGTCAAATAAAAACCAGCAATGACACCCAAATAGAAGGAAATAAGTTTGCAGTGGGCTGCAGAGAAGCTGCTGTGGACTGAAGCTGGTGTCTAGTGTTGGTTTGATGAAACACATATATAAGCTAATTTCCCAGATTCTTTATGATTTTGGGGACATGTCAGGTAAAAGTTCAGATGACATGACAGTCATTACCTCACAGGTGTACACTGACATTTTAGAGGTTTTTCTCATTCCAATCATAGATAAGCCAGCATCACAGTGCTCTCTGTGAACCCGATCTGAAAAGCCTGCAGACATGCAGTCATAGTCAGTAGTATCATCACAAGCATGAATATTATGGTAATTTTGGACTTCAGTGACTTCTTTGATCTAGTCTTTTCCCAGGGAATGATTGTACAGCTCATTATCTTTAATGATTTTAAACAACAAGAATCAATTAATCAATTTTATTACTGACATACATGTCAATACTGACACTTAACATCTTAACCAAATTATGAATTTAATATTATGATTTTTATTGGAAAGATCTGGAATCAGTGCATAGTAACAGTAATTGAGCAGGTAAAGCATGCAGAGGTTGAAGCTTTGGCAGCTCTTCATGTTTACAAAGAGACTTTATGGAGTGGCTCGTGTACTTCTGCTGGAGGCCTTCATCGATGCTGCAGCAGACGCTTGTTTCTTTAACTCTTGTTCGATAAATTGAGTCATTGCCCACTTCACAGTCTGCCTCACACAGTACTCCCCTCTGGGTGTCTCGATCCTGTGGAAAAATCTGTATCATTATTCTGGTTTAAAGTCACAGATTTGGCTGAATGCTTCAGTGTGGAGGATAATACATCACTTTGGCCAATATTAGTGACTGTATCAAAAAGACAGGGACTCACACAAATGCCGGTGTCGAGCATCGGATGTACGTTTTGCTGATGGAGAGGATGTGCGTCTTTGGGATCCTGTTTTCAAAGAACTTATGACAGCAAACTAAACGAGCTGCGAGAGAAAAACCGATCGTTTCAGCGCTGTGTCTGCATGTGGAGACTTCTGCGTCCAACACATCACAAACACTTTCATATGTTTTAAATCATTAAAGCTAATGCTTATGAGGCGGCAAAACATAATTTACTGTATCCAGACGGAGACACTAAGGGATAAAAATACACTTAAATCCAATTTTATGATCAGTGGTGTCAAACATCTGGTTCCGGTGCCCAAAATCTGCCCACATTTTGCTTTGCATGTGTGAAAATTACAGTGAAATTCTTTTGGTTTTTTTATTTTAATACCGAGTGCTGCATTTCCTGTTTTGGGGGCACAAGAAGGAAAATACATAAAAATTTTAAATATTTCTAGATTTGATTTGGTTTGTAGAGGAAAAATGCAGGATTTGGTGGTTACAGCAGAATTTCCCTCCAGTCTGGAGCAGAGAGTAGGCTGACAGACTTACATGAGGAATCACAGGAGCAAACAGCAAACAGCACGAGCAGCAGTCCCACTTTGAAGATGAGAGCCTTCATGTTGACTTCACTGCAGACCTGATGATACTGATGTTTCAGAAGGTGTCTGAAGTGATCAGTGTGATTACCTGACTTTAAGTCGGCTCACATGTTCTTATCTGCACATTCAAAGTGGTTCAAAATGGAAATGTGTTCAAAAACCCAGTAGGTGGTGGGGTGAGTGGGTACTGCTGCAACACGAGACAACAGGAAGCTCGAGGGACTCGACGTCGCTTGGAATATCTGACAAAACGAGCTCAAACAAACCGCCCGGCGTTCCACAAACTCTTTACTCTGCATGCACGCACTTTTTTTTTTTTTACATCAGAAACACTCAAAGTAGGTCAGACTGGAAATAACAAGCACAGGCAAGTTCAGAGCTTTTTCAGTGGCCGTCAAGCACCTAAAGGAAGTTCATCAAAGCAGCCTTAAAAGTATCTTTAGAAGGAGGAGTAATAATTGTGTCATTTAGTATTATTTTCTGACATTGTCCTCTAATATGTTATATTTTGCCAACTCTTCCAGTGGAGACAGGACAGAATAAAAGCAGGTTTGACTGCACAGTGTTCTCGATGTTACCGTGCATTCACACAGACGCACAGCAGCTCGTCATTAACAAAAATAAGACTGGTGTTGCAGTGACAGAAAGAAGACAAAGAGCTAATTTCATGGAGTCAGTGGTGAAGGGTTTTAAACACACTTTAACTGAAACAAAAGTGTCACTTATAATTGGTTAAGATCGTTTGAGATTATTAGCTGTAAAACATTTCATGCTATTCTGGTGAAACTGGGCTTGATTGTCTGTTTACAGCACAACTCCAGATCCTGGTGAGAGCAAATCAAAAGGACGTGACATGTCATGTGTGCAGCAGCAGCTCGTGTCTTTTTGTTTTACATCTAATATTTTTACAGGATTTATAAAGGAATTATATGTAAAATAAAGAAATGACCTGTTTGGGTTTTTTTTGTAGTATATTTATGACTTTATCATAACCGGTCCAGTCCATTTTGGCCACTTAAAGTACGTTTATGGAACTGCAGTATTATATTTCTTTACATTTCTGCATCCCTCTTGAGTAGATCTCTCTTGAAAACACATTTTTGATGTCAATGAAACTTTTGACCCAAATAAATATTAAACAAAAAAAAACAAAAAAAATGACTGTAGCTTTTAGTTTGTGTTAGGGAAGTTAATGATATGAATTCAAAATGACTTCATATCATTCATGAGAAATATTTTTGACTTAGATTATAGGTCAATGAGTCATATATAGAAGTTTAAATCCCCCTAATATCTTTTGGCAAGGACCTGAAAACCCTTTTTGGCACGACCCCTTTATTAATTTTATATATGTTCGGTTAGCAGATCACACGCAGGGCTTCCACCCAGTAAGTCCTCAAGGTTAACTTCTTCATCAAGTCAGCTCTGTCTTAAAGTGAGACACAAGAAAAAAAAATCCATCTTACAAACTTTTAGCGTGTCCGCTGGTTTAAATCTTAATGAGTACAAATAACAGGCAGCTCAAACTTAAAAACACTCAGCGCACCTTAATTCATCCAACTCACCGACATTCACTCACACGGTCTGCTGAAGAGCTGTCTCTTCCTCCGCGTGGGCTGTACGCATGCAGCTAACCCTCACCGCCACTAGGGGGACCAAGCTCAGTCATTTCTGAAAACAGGACTGGATTTCATGAAGGTTACAAAAAAAATTCAAAGCACTGAAAGTTTTTCTCATTCCACTCATAAACAAGCCAGCATCACAGTGCTGTCTGTGAACCTGATCTGTAGAGCCTGCTGCAGTCGCCTGCAGACATGCAGTCGTGGTCAGATGTTTTACATACACTCATCACAGGCATGAATATCATGGTACTTTGGTAACTCCACTGACTTCTTTGAACTGGTCTTTTCCCAGGGTGGAATGATTGTACAGCATATTATCTTGAATGACTAAAAACAAGAACTGTGTGCAGTCCAACTATATATAAACACCACTAATATTCGACCATCTCCAAGATGCAACTCAGACTCTTTTATTAGCCATCAACAAGCTTCTGGTGCAATTCTTGCCAAATATATGACCACTTTTTGTCAGAAATGATAGAGTTTCTTTTGTTTAAAAGTTTGGCCGATGCTCAGCTTTGAAGCATAAGCTAGAAAGTTTCAGTAGGGTTGAGGTCAGGGCTTTGGTAAAGGCCATTTTAGGAGATTAATTTAAGCCTGCTTTATCTATCTAGCCCCATGACATGATGATAGCACTACTATGCATGACAGCTGATCCAGTGTTCTTTGGTTTAAAAGCTTCACCTTTATTCCTGCAAATATACCATCGTTGTAGCCAAACAGCTCTTAGCTCCTTGGACTTCATTCTGAGTATTGGTGAATCTAATGAATGCTGTTTCCCAACATGTATTGTAATTAAACATGATCGGTTAATAGGCTAATAGGCCTTGTGTAGTTGAAAGACACTGAAGAACCTTCAGCATCACTGATAAAAGATTTAAGTGGATGTATGTTAACATTTGAAGGTGTAAAATCACTCTGGAAAAAGAACAGCAAAATCATTGAAAGCCTACAATAACCATGATGTTCATGCACATGACTTCTAACCAGCGCTGTACTGAAGTTGCTGAGATGATCGCTGGACTCAAACATGATAAAGTCAGCCTGTGATCACAACAAACAAGCTTAACTTCAACTCTCCAGGAATATAGTCGTGGTCAGTACAATGTAGCCATCACCAGTGCGTGAATGAGTGGATGACTGAATGTAGTGTGAAGCGCTTTGGGGTCCATAGGGACTAAGTAAAGCGCTATACAAATACAGGCCATTTATCATTAACTTCTTATCCCAAAACATTTAAACCTTTGGAAATAATTTAACAATCACATTCTGGGTCTAGTGTGTGTTGCTTAAAAAAATACTAAAAATCTGAAAAGGGGGTCTATTTTGCTACAGATGCCAGCTGGGGGGAAATAGGTAACTGTTTTATGTTTTGTTGCCGGATCCAGGCAGGGTCAGATACTTCAGTTTCCTCAGATATGACAAATGTGGACTTAAGGATGAACTAATTATATTTGATGTTTATTTTACAGGTTACTTTGACAAATTTTGAATATAAACAAAAACTGCATGCAATGATTTTTTTTTAAATCCTAAGGGTCAAAGGTCAACTAGAACCCAAATTTTGTAAAACGTGGACCGTTGTTTAAACAAATTTAAACAAAAAAAGGAAGCAATGATTTCAAGATCAACATACCGTTTCTCAAAACTATGACGGGGCCACTTTTGCCACTCTGAGCATCTTCTTTACTTTAATAAGAGCCTGTAAACAGCTGGGAGCTGAAGCTGAGAGCAACTGCTAGAGTTTTGGGAGAGCAATCCCACATAGCAAAATTGGTATGGCCCAGATCTGGCCCACATACTGCAAAGAATGACGGCCCTTTGGTGGCCCGGATCTGGTTTGCCAGAGGTGGCCTACACATTGGCCAGTTGCAGGCACACTGGTGGTTCTGTGTTGGCCCAGAAAAGTTTCAGCTCTGGCCCCAGATGTCAGTCTAATGTGTACCTTAATCAAGCCATGTAATAACAACATTTGCCAAAACATTATAGTGCAAAAGTTAAATGACAAAACTCTGTTCAGACAGTGAATGGACTAATTCTTACATAGCGCTTTTCTACTCTCCCAGATTACTCAAAGTGTTCCATATAACATGCCATATCCACCCAATCACACTCTTTATCTGAACAGAGTGCTTCCTAACTACACTGATACACATTCAAACTTTTGACATGAAGGCTGGAGGAGCCAGGGATCAAACTGCTAACCTTCCGATTGGTAGATGACGTGCTCTACCTCCTGAGCTACAGCCCCCCGATGGCCATCATGAGTAAACCCTCACTAGGTTTTGGATAAAGTGTACACTCATAAACCTGTTGTTACGGCCCTAGCAGGGCCTCCTCCTGAAATTGCCTGTGCGGGCATGGCCTACCATCTCTCCTCCTTAGGTGCCTCCTTTCTTTTGCACAGCTGATTCACATCAGCAATTAAAGCTATTTAAAGGCAGAGAAAGCTGAGCTCTGGTGCGAGGTGCCATGTGAGTGGTTGCAGCTAGTGAGCTGTGCGTTTGATTGCAGCTAGTGAGCTGTGTGTTTGAGACTGGGCTGCATAAACCAAACCACAATCAGGCCAGATGTGGGATGCCATCACATAAACAGTGCCATCGACACCAGGTCTGGCCTCGCTACTTACCATGCCAAACGTCAGCCAGCAGTCCCGGCTTGACACCAGATCAGGGCCAGACCTGTCTGCTATGTGGGATGTTGTCCCATCCTTGTCTGGTAGAAGATTCCTGCTGCTCTACTGTTCTTCTTTGTCTTATATTTGTTTCATTAGGGGTTAAATGTTTTAGCTAGTGAATGGTCTGGACTGCAGGAAGGAACTTTCAGCACCCTGACTCTTGTATTATGAAGCCATGGTGTTGTAATAGATCCAGTAAGCAGTTTAACATTGTCCTGCTAAAAAATATGCAAAGCCTTCCCTAAAAAACACGATCCAATCTTTGACATAAACACAGCATTTTCGCCCGTAGAGCTGCCACTCACTGGATATTTTCTCTTTTTTTAGTCCATTCCCTGTAAACCATAGAGATGGCTGTGTGGGAAAATCCCAGCAGATCTGCTGTGCCTGAAATACTCAGACCCGCCTGTCTGCTACCAACCAATTCTGATGCTCACTTTGAACTTCAGCACATCGTCTTGATCATGTCTGAATACAATGAGCTGCTGCAAAAAGTACATAGCATCTGTAATAATGATAATGATTAAAGGAAAGATAAACTATTAACATAAAAAATGCACAAGTAGAGGATCGTCAAAGTCTGCAAAATAACCTAAATAGTAACAGCATCTAACACGGTTTTCTTTTCAAAAGTAAAATTGACCTTAAGGTTAATCTCCACTCCCCTTATCCATTTATAGATATGAAAATTAAACCTTAAAAACATCTGAACTAAAAGAACACCACATGCTCCGTTTTTGGAACTTCTGCAATGCAGACTTTCAGTTTTCACCCTGCACTTGTGTAAGAAAGCATTTGTACAGATAAACAAGTTCAACTTTAGAACAGCTCAGAAAAGTTTTCCCTTTTCAGATAAAGGGCTTGTCAAATGTCTTCTTAGTCCCATAGTGCACGTCCACTTTCACCTGCACAAACTTTTATAACCAACATTCTGATCAACTCCAAAAAATAGGCCATTAAAACACAGTTTTAGATTCACAGTCGGAGTCGTTTAGTTTTATGAAATGCCACTTTAATGAAGAATAAAGCAAAGCAATACAGTGTGATTTACAAATGCTTTGGATATACTGTAGCTGCATAACAATGAAGACAGTGAAAAAATACAGCTAGAGCCAACAGTATGAGAACATCTCTAATTTGTGCACAATTTTCATCTAAATTTTTAGAAAAGTCTGAGGAATTAAAACATTTTTTTACTCTGAGTTTGAGATTGCAAGGAGATAAATAGCAGAGGAAGTGAAACCACAGTGGATCAAATCTGCAAGGTGACTTTAAGTCTGGACGTGGTTTTGCATTTCTATGGTTCTTAAACACTTTCACTTTGCGGTAATATCATTTTCAGATGATTAAGGAATTTGTAGGAGGGAAGAAATGTAATGAAGTGCAACAGTCAAACTCACTGAGCGCTTTAGACTGAGTTTCACAGGTGTTAAGTGTGTTTGAGTTCATACGCCTGTGGCAACAAGACTGAAAACACCTGAATTCAAAGAGTCCCAATACATTTGTCCATATACTAAATACTGAAATTAAAATTTTAGCCAAATAATTACATGATTTTTATAATAAAAATTTGAAAACACTGCAAAATAAATGTATTTTCTCTTCATTAAAAGTTACAGTATTTAAGCTAGTAAGTTATGCAGAGGTTGAAACTCCAGCAGTGCCTCGAGTCTGCAAAGCAATTTTATTGAGTGACCGATAATTGCTGGCTTGTGACATTTATCGGAGCAATGGCTGACTTGTGGTGCATTTATTGTGGGTAAGGATTATCTGTCTCGCCGTCTTGTTGGATATATTGCTCCATTGCCCACACCTCAGTCTGTTTCACACAGAAAAGCCTTTTGGGTGTCTTGATCCTGCAGAAAAACCTGTATCATTATTTTTGCTCTCATGTTTACACATTGTACTGTTAATAGAAGAGTTACTGCTTCAGTGTGGACGATCATACATTACTTATACATTACTTGGCAGATATTAGTGACTTCACCAAAGAGACAGTAAAAAACAAACTTACACAAATGCCGGTGTTGAGCATCGTCTGTGAGTTTTCACGATGGAGACGATGTTCGCCTTTGGGATCCGATGCTCAAAGAAGGTAAAACAGCACTGTTCAGGTGAAGTTGCTGCATGAGCTGTAACAGAAACACAGGGATTACTCATCGCTGTGTCTGCTTCCAATGACTTCTCCAACATGTAAAAATAAAACACCTACAATTTCTTGTGGCATTATAAGATGTTGAAAAATATTCATATCCTGTAAAAACTAGAAAAAATCCAACACAAGTACAAAGAGGACACATAAAAAAGAAAGCCTGAGTAAGAAAAATATATTTAAAACACTTATTATTTGTTATTAATAACAACATGTTAATTGTTGTAATATTATGAATCTGACAGGGTAAGTAAAGTAAGTCTGTAAAATTTATTTATTAAGTGCTTTTCAGTATTAGGTGCTCTCAAAGCATTGTACACAAAAAGCTAAAAAAAAAAAAAAAAAATTAAGAAAAAAAAAAAAAAAAAAAAAAAAAAAAAAAAAAAAAAAAAAAAAAAAAAAAAAAAAAAAAAAAAAAAAATAAAAAAAAAAAAAAAAAAAAAAAAAAAAAAAAAAAAAAAAAAAAAAAAAAAAAAGAAGAAGAGGAAAATATAATAGGTTTCAGAGGCCCGCATCTTTAGCTGCAGTGACTGTGGCTGAGATGGGTTTGGGGGCGACAGTTATGGGAGATGGGTGCTGGTGAGCCATTTC
>VUQR01024845.1:44014-64635 GCA_015108515.1 Hemichromis elongatus | reverse complement strand
AATAACAATACACACACACACACACACACACACACACATACACACACATACTATCATTCAGCTCAACTCATCTACCTCAAAGCATTGAGACTGGACTTACACATTAACCTGTAAATGCTCCTTTTGTACAATATTTACTGTTTACTGTTCCTGCACTTTTCCTTTGCACTACCTACCTAGTTAGATAGTTAGTCTTAGTTAGATAGTTAAATTATGTTGTAATTTATGTTAGGTCAGTTTGTCTTGTGTTTAGTTGGCTAGGTTAGTGTTGTTGTTTTTTTCCGTTGGTCTATGTTGTAAATTTGTGTTGCATGTGGCACCTTGGCCCTGGAGGAACGTTGTTTCGCTTCACTGTGTACAAGCTGTGTATGGTTGAGGTGACAATAAAGCTAACTTGAACTTGAACTTGAAGAGCACAAACACAGTCTGCACAGTAGAGCAGGGGTGCCTAATCCCAGTCCTTGAGAGCTACCGTCCTGCAGCTTTTAGATGCATCCTTGTTCCGACACATCTGAATCAAATGTATGACTTGTTATTAGGCCTTTGCCAAACTTGATGGCACACTGAAGAGGTCATCAAACCATTTGATTCAGCTGTGTTGGAGTAGGGATGCATCTAAAAGCTGCAGGAGAGTAGCTCTCGAGGACTGGGATTGGGCACCCCTGATGTAGAGGATGCTTGATTACCCAGACAGATTAAGCTTGGATGGGGAGTAAAATGCTATCCTAAATGGAGGCCTTCCATCACAGGGCATATAGGCCTGGATTTAGTTTAATCTGTGCTTAACCTGTAGAAGTTGTATTGTCGGTGCGTGCTTTGTTGTTTGTGGAACTTCAAACTGCGCTTTAACGATACAGTTTTCTTTGTTCCAAGAGTTTGTTTACCAGATTATTGTCCAGGCTGTTAAATAAATTGTTTCTGATGGCTGCTCTTTAGTTACATGTGTAGGCTACTCATCACGTGTATTGCAACAGAGGTGATAATGGATATTTTTTCACCTGTTACTGGGTGCGAGCTTGGTTGTGTACTTGAGTGTGCGGTCGCCTGTGTGCGATTGCGCGTGTCTCTTTAACATGTTCGTTCTCCCTGTTTTACTTTGCTCTTTCCTCCCCTCTCACTTCCATTACCTCTCCCTTCCCCACTTCCTCATAGCTTTCCAATTTATTTTGTCAGCTCTCTCTCCATTCCCATTTCTACTGCTCTTCCCATTTTTCCTTCACTCCTGCTCCCCCCGCCCTCTCCTTTTCTTTTCATCCCCAGCTTCCCCCACGCATACACCTCCACTCCCTCTCACCCTCCTTTGGAACAGGGAGTCCTGGGTTGGGCGACAGCAGCAGCTGCAGAAGGAGCAGCTGCTCTATGTGCGTGTATGTGTGTGAGTGTGTGTACATGCCACAGCTTGTCCCCTCCACCAGGCTGCTTGGGCAGGGTTGGTCCCAGCAGGGTACCACAACCCTGCCAAAAACCCACCAACCAACCAGGCGCATGTGTGCACATATGCACGCACGCACATACACATGTGCACAAACACCTCTTGCAGACATAAGAACCATATGCACAGCCACATACAACGCAATTTCACAGACGCATTCATATTCAAATGCACTCCTTTTCAGTGAGAGAGCCTGTGAATCATTCAGTTATGAGCCTTAGTAAAATGTATGGAAATATACGCTCACAGCTTCTCCAAGTCATCCATCCCTTCACAGAGTTTGTGACAGAGAATGCAATTTAGAAATATTCTGTGTACAATGTAAAAGAATGAAGGATGAGGCAGGTGTTTTATATGAAAAAAAGGGCTGTGTTAAGCTGAACTCTCTTGGTGTCTGAGGGTGAAGGGGGATCATCACATTTCATAGTCAATGGATCGTCCTCAGAGGCTTTCATCCTGTACAGAGGCGATTTCCATTCGCCCTCCCTGCATGATTGCACAAAACGCCCCCTCCTTTCCTCCCACATACACACACACGCATATACACCATCATCAAATTATAGGCGTTTTTAAAGCGTTCTCAAGTTGCCGTTGTCTTTGTTTGGCTACTCTAATGAGAGCTAGCCCTGAGGCAATGATTTTTCACAGGTAAACAAACAAAGCTATAGAATAATGTTTGCTTTAGATGGCCGCTATCCTGTCGTTTCACGAGATAGCTTGGATATGATTTCAGGGTGAAGGAAAGTATGAAAGCTACAGCAAAAAATCAGAACGTAAGAAAGAAAGAAAGAAAGAAAGAAAGAAAGAAAGAAAGAAAGAAAGAAAGAAAGAAAGAAAGAAAGAAAGAAAAGATTTAATGACAGCAAGCTAGACAGAAAGCGAGAAGGGTAGCGAGAAGAGAGAGATTGGTGCTATCATCCAGTTAGCGGCTGGTGCTGAGGGAATACTGTCTTGTCATCGGAGCCAGCCATGCAGAAGGGGAAGCAAGCTCTTCTATTGCACCTTGGCGTCTGTCTGTGTCTGCGCAGCACCATCTTATTGCCTTGTCGCAACTTACTTCTTCTGACCACGCTTCCGTGCACTCCCAGCTCTCTCGACCTGTTTTTTTCCTTCTTTTTTTTCCTCCCTCTGTTCATTTATTCCCCATATATCTTTTCACTCTCCCGATTTCCTATCCTATGTGAACAACATCCATCTCCCACTCCCGTATTTCATTTATTTATTTCTTTTTTTCTACTTCAACTCCTCAAAACCTTACCTCCACATACCCTGGTTAATTTTCCTCGACTTTCTGCCTTTCTCTCTCCTTCTCGTCATGCTCCATTGCTCATGTGGGAACTTCAGCATTATGCCTGTGGTGTTGTGGCCTTGGCCTGGGGGTCAATTCTTAGGCGCAGAGGGGTGCTGGTCCTCTTGCCTCCGCGAACCAGCGGTACTGGACAATGTGCTGGACTGGAAAGATGAACAGCTGGAGGGTTGGAGGCCAGTGGGGGCCAGCAGAGGCCACAGAGGTCACAGCCATTCAAAACTTTGGCTCCCAGCTCAAAGGTATGGGGTGAAAGAGGATCATGCTTTCTGCAGGAGAAAAAGAGCTCTTGTTTCTCTGCGCCTCACAAAGGACACGGCTATGCAGCCGGCCAAGCGGGCTCTCCCTGACAACAACCTTATCGTTCTGATGTCATGTGATTACATTTTCTGTACTGCTATGCACAGCAACAGGAAATATTACATTTGTCCTGCAGCATGCTGATAATATATGGTGTTTATTTTTAATAAACCAGCTGTGACTGTACGCATATCTGGAGCTGTGCTGGTAATATATAATACTTGGCTGTGGAATGTTCATCTTTCACATTTATGATGCTCATATCGGTAGGGGAAGAAGTCAATAACTTTCAGGGCCTAGTGCCGACCCACTAAGCCATTTGCTGGTTCTATAGTATTGAAAAAGCAACTTTTTTTGATTAGTAAACAGTGGAGCATGCCCTTCAGGGTACTTCCCAGGACTAGGAGGGACGTAAAGGTTAATCTTCAGTTTATTGCCACCAGCAGTCAGACAGATAGTATCTTTTAAAATTCCTTGTCAGGGGGCTATTGATCCACTGACGTCAGAAAGCCCCTGACATGACATTTCTCGTTTCCCATGCTTCCCGGACGGTTACATGACCGTCTATGTTCACGCTGTCAAAGATGACCCTCGGCGTATTCTGTGGCACCTGGCTAAATAGTCCGCAGCATTGCTAATAAACAAGCTTCTTTGGATTTATAACACTGGTAATGTCGGTGTCCGCTTACATCCTCTGCTTACATTTGATTTTACTCGGCATGATTCATCTCTCACTTGAAAACAAAAGCAGCCAAGTAAGTGACTGGAGTGATAAGGCATCCGTTCCCCACAAGAATGAGCCATCACTCTGTGTTATTGGGCCTATTAATCTAAGTATGTATTTTATTTGAAGAAGACAATAGGGTGAGTGATCAGACTGGCGAAGGCTCTGCCTTTCCTCTTCTCCTGCTCTTCTCTCTGTGTCTTCTTTAGATGCTAGCCTGTGATGGGAAATCTATATGGTGCGAGAGGCCAATTTAGGTGGCTCCAGCAGTGTGGGTTTGAAAAGCGAGCAGCCAGGGTAAACATGGCGAGTAACGCCTCCACTCTCTAAATGAATTTCAGCGCGAGGAGACGTGAAGGGATGGCATTTTTCATCAGCTGTTTTCCCAGGATAGGTGTGATGAAGAAGCGAGGGGCTTCAGGTAGTTTTCTTCTGTTGTTTGCTGCTTGTTTCGGCTGAAGTCGTGCAGCTATCTGTGCACGGTGTCAGTGAGCGCCAAAGCCTGCATGTGTAGTTCAGTCGCTGCTTTTAGTAGGGTTAGTCCAATGAGCAACAGATTCCCAGAGTGTTTGTTTTTGTTTACTGTGCACAATTTTGAGCATAATTTCCTTTTTAGGCCTTTTCTAGGCTTTCCAGGCTACAGCACTTATGAGCAGCTCACCCCTATTTAAGATATGGTGTATCAGGCTTAGTGGGCTGCAATTAATTCACTGCCTCCAGGGCCTCTCTGGCTTTGTATGAGGGGTCAGACTGGGTCAGGCCAGACTTTTTTTCTTTTTTTTCAGAGTAAGCAGCACTAGGTTTGTGGTGGATCAGATGAGACTGGGCTAATTCTCTCCAGCAGCTGGTCCTTTTCACTCACTGTTTACCCTCTAATGCAAAATCTGCTGCTTTACCCTGGCTGCCTGTAAAGAAATCTCTTTACACTTCAACTGACCAAATTTAACAATCCTCTTAATTAAAAGCAGAACCAGTGCTTTTTCTTTTTCAGCGTGTATTGATTCAGTCAGGGGCGTTTGGTCTGAAGTAAGCAAAAGCTCTAGATCGGACCGTGCTGAATCTAAATTGAGCCGTGTCATGTATCTTCAAGCCAACCACTTCTTTGCTTTCTAAGCCCCATCATTATCTCTGGTGTCCCTTGTTTTTCCTCCCCCTTGTTGACAGATTTAGCTGAAGCTGAGCAGCTTCTCTGGTTATTTGGTTACTTGCTTGATGGGTCAGCCAGTTCTCTGTGCTTTCTGCGGCCACCACCTCTGCATTTGGGAGTTGTTTGCCGAATGCTGTGTCATCAGAGCTTTGCTGTCTTGCCCCGGAGCAAGCTAAGTCTAAACACTGCACTTTGTGGCTGAAAGGCCATCTGTCACGGGGAGGGAATCCGGCTTCTCCTCCAAAAAGCATAAACAGGAGCGGGCTGTTAAGCCGTGGCAGAGCTCACTGTCATGGAAATGCCCCATCTGAGCAAGGCTCAGGCCTTAATCCTGCACCCTCCCATCTTTGCAGCTGCTTTTTAGGGCTCCATGGCCGCCTGTGCATACTCAGTGCCTGTTTAGCTGAGAGAGAGGAGCCTTATGAATAACATTCAATCAGAGGTGGGGGGTCAGGTTATCAACATGCTAAACTGGGCCTTAATGAATTGATTTAAATGACACATAAATTATAATTATAAATGTAAACATGGGGAGCTATCAAATGATAACCTCAGAGAGCATAACCTTTTAAATTTGTATAGGTACAGTTTAAAAATTTGAAGACATTACTGTGTGTTTATATCTACTAAAATCCAAGCACTTGATGCCAACATCTGTTTCTGGTGAACTCAATCAGTTAAGTTTATTCTTGACTTTCTTTGTTCAGTAAAGTCACATTTTATCATTGCCTTGAGTTTTTTCCTTTGTGGAAAATGCTGTTGGTAACTACTTTTTCATTTTTTTTATTTTCTCTTTTTAATGTAAATGTGATCTATAACAGCACAGTCGGTCCTTTCAACCTTTCAACAGGACATGTGTTGCCCGAGCCTCAGAAGAGCTGCTGAGCAATTGAGAGCATATGAGCAGAAGATTCTGACATTTCATACATGATTGCACAGATTTACATGAGGTAATTATTGGGGTTGTGTCTGCCAACTCAGAGAGGATCAATTCTTTCAATCAATTCCACTTTTAAGAGGATAGGCCAGATTACCAGAACTGAAGGCTGATGTGGACGTGGGGTCCATAATGCTCTTAATAGGTCACTAAAATGTATGTTAGAACCTCTGGTTGCAGTCAGTGGAAGATCCCTCAGAGATCACCCATTTTCCCTCCTCTCCTTTCCCTCTTTTGCTTTTTCCCTTCTTCTCTCAGTCCGAATAAGTGATTTGCTGTTACAGGCTACCTGTTATTGAAAAATTTAGAAGGTAATATTTGTCTTTAGTAACTTTATTGACATCTTTTCCAGACAATCAATAATGTCTAATCACTTTTCATTTTAAATCAATAGTAGCACAGACCCAATTTTCCATTGTTTTGATCAAGGCCAGCTAATAGACTTGGTCATGACCTGAAACAAAATTGCAAAGTCTGTATGTAGTTATCCTAACTGTGAATAATTATTCAGAGTAGGGAGGTATTTGTCAGTCTGTGGGTTTTGAAGTCAAAGTGTGTGGGTTACCCAAGAAAACGCACTATTTTTCAGTTATTTTTTCATCTAGTATCCAAAGAAACATTTTTTTTTAATTAAGTGTGGAGATGTGAACTTTATACTCTAAAATGAAGTAGAAGGGTTTTCTAACTGTGGGGGGTTTGCCCCGTAGGTCCAATTGTGGCTTGCATCAGATAAGGATGAGGAATTGTGACAGGATAGATGGGAGAGGTAGCCTAAATCCAGCCAGTGTTTATTTAGCTATAGTAGCAGGCTGGAAAGTCAACACTTAAAGAGGACAGCAAATGCACACCAGCATGATGGAAACTTGAGACCAGACACCTAAACTGGTGTCAAGGATCTCTGGTCAGAGATCAGTTTTGTTTGTCACTTCACTGGGAGCAAAATTGCAGAGAATTGGAATTGATTGCTGATCTCAGATCTGCAGCTCCAGTCTTAAAGACATGGTAAACACAGACCCTGATTATGGTAGCCTGTCCAGTGTTTTTAGCACTTACTAAGAGGAAGGTCACTAGAGGCTTGTCAACATTGGAAGCAACAATTCACCCCGAGCTTTGTGTGGGTAAGGAAGGAAAAAGCTGGAAAGAAAACAGCTAAATGGGTGAATGCCACCATCCTTCTTTCACCCAGCTCCAACGATTTGTTCCCATAAGTCAACAGTCAGTGCTTTAGTGAGAATATTAACATCTGTAACTATTCTAAAACATCTGTAACTGTTCTAAAATTGAAGGTAAAAAACGTGTATATACTTGAAAAGCGGTAGCTGGCAGTTTCTTTCACATCTATTTGTAGATATTTGCTGTTAAATCTACCGCTAGTGTCTAAACTCATTAACCCACACTGAAAAAGAGAAAACAATTATGTGTGGGAACTTTACGTAAAACACTAAATAAATGTTTCATTCATCTCACGACAGCATTTAGTGCCCGTCAGCCTTTACCGTACCACCATACAATTAACTGGATCGGGATTTAGTGCCTGCTGCCGAAAGCACTTCCTTCAGTGGTGGTTATACTGTACTTTCAGACATGTTAATCACAGATCCTAATGACTCTGCCATGCATTTTGTATAGGAATTCTGTCTGGATATTTCATAGCTGTAAATAACTTCTGAAGGATTTTCTGGAAAGACTAAAGTACTCGTGAATGCGGCTGCCTACAATGCTAAGTTGAAACCAGATTTTTTTTCCTCTTACTTCACATAACGTTGAGATTTTTTTAAAATATTTTTTTTCTACTAGATGATTAAATGTGAATAATGTCAGCCATGCCGGTGATGAGTTTTCAGCGCATCTGATTCCTTATTTATTCCTTTTTATTTTTACCCTCTCTCTGACTCACTACTGTCATCGGCACATACCTCTGAGACATCTGTAGAAAGGTTGGCATTAGCATGTGAAAGGGATCATGCAGACAATGCTATGCATTATGTATTCACAACATTTGTATGAAATGCAGCCGCTGTCATTCTTGCTAACCTGTAATCTGCTGGCAGCATTTCAGACAGAGCAGGGAAAACAATCTAAAGAATATGCATTGGCTACTTCTACATCCACTATACCATACATGCCGTTGCATGCAAGAAACATCAGATGCACAAAAGTGCCACATCTGTCAGAACTGGCTGAGCCAACTGTCGGGTAAAAAGACACACTACCAAGTGGCCTCTGTTAATGAGGAGGGGGTTGTTTTTCTTCTTACCCAGAGGCAACACAGGCAAGCAGTAAACAGCACATTTGATCCGGGAGACTTGTTGTGTAGTTGTCACTTTACAAAATCAGTCACACTTTTTCAGCACCATCTCCTATATGAGGGTGCACAAATCCTCGTTTGTTAGGAGATACTATAATGTTTAGTGAATATGAAAGCTGAAAACACACAAAGTTCTGTTTCTGTGTCAAACAGTGATATTGTTAGAAAAGTTATTTAACAATAAAATATAAGATATCTTCTCACTCATTGCCAATCTTATATTGCAAATATCTGACATGTACTGAGACACAAACCTGGACAGCGCAGTCTGTAAAGTTATTGTGTATTAAAAATATAATTCTGTTATGATATTTATTGCTTTTGGACTGCCTAAACATTGGCACCAGCTTATTATCTGAAGTAAGTAAAGCATGTGATTAATGAGCTGTTTATATACTCTCACTGGGCTCACTTGTGTAATCTCCAATTCCCACACAGTTATGGTATATCATATAAAATATTTGGCAGTGACAAACAAAATGCCCTTTGTGGTCGAAGCCGTCATGGTGCACAGTTTTGCAGATGATTACACAGTCTTAAAAGTCCCTGAGCTTGTCTGCGTGCTCTGGCTGCTTGTCCTCAGCCCATCACGTGTCACAGTAAACTTAGCTTTCAGCGGTAGTAGCGGCCATGGGCTGCCACAGCTGCCGCTGCTTGAGCCGAGCAACAGCAGTGTTTACTCAGACACAGACAGAGACAGGGCGGGCCTATGTGAAACACACAACCCCAAAATGCCGTCTCATTCTTTGCCTTAGTCCATTCTGTGATGCACACTTCAGAGTTCAAATATATCTGTCAGCCATTCCTACTTTAAAAAAAAAAAGTATTGTGTCTCTGTTTCTGTGGCTTTTCAGATTAGAGCCTTTTCTTCTTAGATGTGATGATGAAACGTTGTGCACCCCTGGATTTTTGTGTCACAGCTAAATGTGTGTTTGCATGACTATTAGTGAGGCCCACTGAGGGATCTGTTGCACACCCTCCTGACCCCTGCACACTCAGTGACATAGCATTCCCTCTCTCTCATGAACACACAAACCCACACACACATCCTCTCTCTCTCTCTCTTTCTCTAAGTGGTTTAAATTGTTCCAGACCAGCCATCATGTTATTGACAGCTTTCCATTTCTGCATGCAATTTGTGTTTACGCAGGACTAAAAACGCCACAGAATAGATCATCAAGTCCAAACTGTAATCACGAGCTCCGAGTCTTTTGTAATTCCAAAAGTGAGAAACTTTCTGAAGTGCCGAACGACAAGAACATCAGTTTTATTGTGCATGCTTAGTGGACTGAACATGCATGCAAAACACATGCCTTGCAGGTCTAATGCCTCTCCCAGGACACACTTCCCCACCCTCATTACCAGAGAGCTGCTTAATGACAACGTCAAT
Organism: Hemichromis elongatus; assembly: GCA_015108515.1. Lineage (NCBI taxonomy): Eukaryota > Metazoa > Chordata > Actinopteri > Cichliformes > Cichlidae > Hemichromis > Hemichromis elongatus. The sequence continues at coordinate 55,091 of VUQR01024845.1, read as the reverse complement.
ATTGACCACAGCTCAGCAAAGCACTGTAGTACTGTGCGGTTAGTGGGCCAAGTAAGGGAAGGACGTGCAATGATTTTCTTTTTCTTTTAACTTTCCTCATCCCTCATTCATTGCATCCTGAAAAAAAAAGGGTCAGACTCAGCAGTGTTCAGTACTTACCTTCCTGTAGTTCCATCTCCTTTACATCTACACCCTATTCCATTCTGGATTAACATGCACTAGTTTTCCCATATTTGCTCCCTGAGATCATGTGGGTGCTATGGGTGTGAACATGCCCTGTTTTGTCAGCTGCATCTCTATACAGTCTTTAGTCAGCACATAATTGCACAGTAATGTGAAGTAAACATGGGTTAGAGAAGTGAAGAGGGGGTGGAGTTCAATATATACCCTGCTATGAGAAGTGTGTCACATATAACAGCGAGTAGACACGATTACATTATGCTGCATGTGCCTCTGCAGAAAACAAGCTTTTCTCTTCAGCTAACTTCACAAATGCACTACACCTCACACTACAGATAATTCATCCGTGTCCTGATCAACAATTATTGATTATCTTTTTTGCTAATTGGGCACAAGTTAATTACTAGCCGTTATAATCATGAATGATGTATTACCGTAGATGCGATTTTCACTGCAGTAGGGACACGCATGGACACTCCTGTACAAAAACATACATTCATTGTAAACATACTTACGCTACTTTTTATTAAACACAACGACACACATGTGGAAATAATTTGATTTTAAGCCTCTTACACTTGTGAAGAAAACAGTGTAGGATTTCCATCACTTTTGATACATGCTGCTTCAGCTGATGTTAAGAAATGACGACAGGGAGAAAAAAAGAGATGAAAGAGGAGGACTTTTATACTTCGTTCCTGGGGAAACGTGGTTTTTACCTGAAGATATCTGGTGCCTGGGATCTTCTCCTCCAAAGCCTCACAGCTGGGCCGATAAGCTCTGCTGACTCCCCAAACCTAGGTCGCATTCCTTTTGATCAGGCCCAAAATTCAGCCGAGCGTGGCATTCACCTTTTAGCCCCGCTGTCCTTAAGCTGGTTGGTGGCTGCCTCTGCTCCCATGCTGCAAAAACAAGAGGAAATGAGGGAAGTTTCATCGACTGGCACCTTATCTGGTCAGGGTCAGTGCAGTGATCCCCTGCAAATTAGCTCAGGACCTGACTTTCCTGCAGCTCCACAGCTTTCGACGGCTAACAGAACGGTCAGGATTTTTGTGGTCAAACATCAAAGCATTAAAATGAGAAGCGAAGATATGTTGTTGTTGTTTTTTTTTCCTCTTTATGCTTCATACACTTGCTGTTGGTTAGATATGTAATATCTGTGGAGCCATAATACAATAAATGAAATCAATGAAGTCGTCTGTGGAATTTTTACTCTATGAGATTTCATAATAATTGATTTCGATCTGATTTCAAACTGATAAACTGTATATCAAAGATGGATGCAGTCAGCGGCACTGTCTGTTGCGAAGCCTCAAGCCGAGTATCGTCACTGTTCCCGTCTTAATGTTTTGAAACCAGTCATGAGGCAAATCTGACTGAGAAAGCAAAGCAAAAAGCAAGAAAACATATGTGTCATTCCACTGGAGAAGCTTGGGGAATTGGACTCATTACTTATAGAATCATTAAGTCAACACTGATGTTTTTCCCAATCTTCTTTACTTTTATATGTCCAGTATTGCACTTCGCTAATATAAGTTTTCCCAAAACACAAGAGATAAATATTTTCGATCTTTTGAAAGCAATGCTTGCTTCAACCTTTTTTTTGCCTCTATCCCAAAGTGCTGCTGTTTATCAATGACAAGGCTGTAATGATGTGGAAGATGAAGTGCTGTGAAGAAAACTCACTATCACCTTCATTCCTGGGCTTTCTTTGGCTAATTAAAGATTCATGCAAACCAATGTAGCAATTTTAACAGATCGCTTGCAGGCGGTCCGAGCAATGCTGTAATGCCTTTCAAAGCACTTCTCGCTCTGGACTTTTAAGCAAGGCCTTTAAAGAAGGGCAACTCTGACAAATAGAACCGAGTTAAAGATGATTGATGTGTCTTGAGAAAATCCATCCCATAATATCGCCTTTTCACCTCAGTGATGCTTTCTCCTAAGACCCATGTTAAAGCTTAATTCTGCCAACGAGAAGCAGACAGCGCTTTAAACAGAAGAACACATGTCTGTGAGGCCTGTTTCTCCTTATCTAGCAGCTTCAGCCTCAGCCAAAGATAGATGTCTGCCATGCCAGCATGTTTATTTTCCTAGCCGATTAGCTTCGATTAAAAGCAGACCATGTTGTCTCTCTTCTCCTATTTGTAGATTTGTGAGTCTGCTTGTGTGTGTATGTGTAAGGAGTCTTCGAAGCCTCCCTGTGTGGGTGTTCATGTGAGAGTCACCGTTATTTCATCTCCACTAGGCTGCACATGATAATTAACCCACGGAGGGCTGGGAGGGGGACGGTGGGTTACAGCTTTGAGTGATTCTGTGCCCCCCCCCACTACTGCCCCACCTCCCAAAACCACTGCCTTACCCCTTCCCCTGTCTCCTCGCAGCTCCCTTTTCCCCTTCCCCCTTCACCTTAACTTCAATCCCACCTCAGGCTGTGGGAATTTTCTTTAGTCACACTCGGCTTGCCAGGTAAACAAGCCTGAATAGGAAGATGCGAGTAGAGTCCATAGGAGCAAATAAAACAGGGGAGGATGTAAATGGATTTATCACTGAGCCCCCTCACCCACCTGGAACACCTTCACCCCCCACATCCTCCACCCACGCTCTTTACTCCTGAGTGAAGTGGCAGTCTGCTAACTTAGCAGGCTCCTTAACAAGTTGGATACAGATCTCTGGAAGTCAGCTGCTACGAGAGCTTTAAATCAGCAAACTGATTTGTTACTCAGATACTTTTCTTCCATATACATATTTCCTATATTTTTCAGAACGACAATTTTGTGTCTTTCTGATTTTGATCTGTACTCAATATATTCCTCCATCGATTTTCTTCTGCTTATACTTATCAGAGTCAGGGAGGGGTAGAACCTAGCCCAGCTATCACAGAGCAAGAGGCGGGGTACACCCTGGAGAGGTCGCCAATTGGACGCAGGGCTAACACAGAAAGACAGAACAGCCATTCACACTCACATTCACACCTATGAGCAATATGTTTTGGGACTGCGGGAAGAAGCCAGAGTACCCGGGGAAAACCTACGCAGACATGGGGAAAACATAATAGTCAAACCCAAGACCTTCTTGTTGTAAGGCACCACCGTGCTGCCCTATAATGGGACTACTTTTCAAAAACGCAGACAATCTTCATGTGGATGTGTGTTTTGCATCCTTTCTAAAATAATCTCTGTACATATAAAACCATCTCGCATATTCTTTGTAATATTTGTGTGGCCTTATGCATTATTCATTTATTAAATAGAAATTTAATGTTGTAATTGGGTGTATTTTGACCTAATCAATGATAATTTAGTTTAATTGCCTAAGCCTAACAAAACTATGTGCAAAACACATCAACCTTAATGTTATATTTGTTCCATACCTACCCCTCTTCCCTCTTTATGCTTACTTTTTCTCTTTTGAATAGGACTGCTTGCACTGTGTCTAATATTCTGTCAGTTACACTAAAAGACACGACATTGAGTTGGTAGTAAATGCTAGGAACCATGGCTAACGTCTGATGTTTTTTCATAAAAAATGTAACATGAAAGGGATGTGAGCATAGATAGCTTAAAACATGGATGTAGCTAACGTGGTTTCATCTCCTGGTTTTTGGAGTTCTGTTTTGCAGCCTTTAGATGGGCATTGGCGCTGTGTCCATTTGATTAAAAACAAGTAATAGATGTGATGTGGGGGAGAGGGTGGACTGGGAAACCACACAAAACTCAGTTGTCAGTTGTGTGTGCTTCATTTTAAAGGTTCAGAGAGTTTTAGACATAAACATAGCAAAAGTTAAGCATTTTAAAATATAGTCTTGTACAGATGTGCTGTATTAAGCACTGTTTATCAAGCATTGTGTCTTTAATTTCTTCTGGAAAAATATCATGCGTTGGAGGTTCGGAGGGAAAGTGTTGAAAAAGACAGACTCATCATGTGAGCATCATGGGTGCCTGCATATCAAAAGATATCTGTTTTAAGACACAAATGTATTAGTGTGGGTGTGTCAGCCGTTTTACAAAAGAAACCGAGGTGTTATAGGAGGTAGTAAGAGGCAGCTGCGTCAAGTCAACTCTTTCTTTAGTTTGACTGTGAATGATAACAGTCCACTACCTGTAAGCTCTTTGGCTCAAGAAGACAGGCATTCCCTGCTCCTCTCCTCCCCAAATTATCTGCCACTAATCCAGATCAGAAAGTTTAAAAGCAGGTCAAGCGTGAAAGTCTTATGCTGAGTAAAGAGAGAGGAAGACCAATGTCTGTTCGCATGTTTGCCTACATACTTGCACGGTTGAACACGAGTGTGTGCGTGTGAGCGTGAACAGAGTGCACGCAGGATACAATCACTGCACCAGCAAAGCCATCCGAGGCTTCATTTTTAAGAGTCTTTCAATGCGCGGGCAGGCAAAGTAGACTTAAACCAAGTCCACCATAAACCGACACAAGGCCAAATTTATGTCCCCCTGCTGACAGTATTCAGGTGTGTGCAAAAGCAAAAAATCTATCCAGATATCGATCTGGATGAGCAAAGCTGAGGGAGAGAGATTGGATTGTGTACTGCTCCTGTTTCTCAAGGGAACCTTGATCACGGTTATAGCCCCCATGTGTTAATTAACATGCTTTGACGTTTCAGCAGTAGCCCGGTAGCCCTCATCTTAGTGCTTTGGCAAACTTTTTCCAGAATCCTAAGAGATTGTGTTGGCCACGTTGAAACGTTTTTATAAAGGGAACAGAGTGAACGAGTGGTCCTTAACGGTGCACAACTGCTATTCACGCAAGCGTGTTTGTCTGCAACGTACTGCAGCAGAGACCGCTGCTAACCGATTGATCTTCCGAGGCAGCATTATCCGTCCTAATCCCAGGCTGTCATTAACACCCACAGTGTCATTTGTTATGTATTGAGCTATTGACCAATTGATTGGATGGTATACAACTGATAACAAACACATTGAAAAGAAGAGAGTGAAAGTCAAGGAGAGCTTTAAGAATTAATAAGGCTTCACTTGTGCCTCTTTAAATACCCTAAAGATGATGGGCTAAGGAGTGTGCATACTTTGGGAAAAATAAAACAAATTGGACCTAACCTAGGAGTTTGGTTAAGTTTAGAAAATAACAACCATAATTTTCATAGATCGTGTATGTTGTAATATATTGTTCCTCATCATCTGTACTCTCTACAAATGTGAGATTTGGATAGTAAACTGAAGCATCTTTTTGACCCTTTTTGGATAATTGTTATAAGAGGGATGGATGGATCAATAGACCAAGAGTTGCAATTCTGACACAGGTATGTATGGATATATACTTTTAACTGTATTCACTTAATATTGTACATATTAAAGCTATTCCATAACTGAGTAGGTTCTAGAAGAAATATAACGTAAATGCAGTTTAATGGTGTGTCTAGAGCAAATGTGAAGAAATATTGCTTCACATTTGCTTTTGCATGGTGCAGTCCAAATATGTAGAGTTCAAAGTAATTCAAAATATTTCAACTTTGACCCAAAAAAAATTGTTACACATTGTCTTACAAAAGTCTGCAATCTGGCATCTTCTTGGTGGTTGTAGCTCCTGGGATAAAGCAGATCATCTACTAATCAGAAAGTTGGTTCAATCCCTGTCTGCATGCCAAATATTCCTGGGCAAGATACTAACCCCAAGTTGCTCTCTGATGGATGTGTGTGAATGTTACATAGAAAGCACTTATGTAGAAAAAACATGGAAAAGTGCTTGTATGAATAAGCTAAGTTGTATAAAAGCACTTTAAATGTTAAAGTAGAGTAAAAAAAAGTTTTTTAACAACCTATTCAGTTCAATTCAATTTTATTTATATAGCACCAGGTCACAACAACAGTTGCCGCAAGGCGCTTTATAATGTACAATAGTATAAATATACTATACAATAGTAGTATAGTATATTTAACAACCAGTCCATTTCACATCTTGTACGTTGTAGATTCTCTTGGTGCCTCAAATATTTAGAAATAGTGGGAAAACTTGTCATTGGTGTTTAGGGCAGCTAATCCTATAGGGTTTGATTTCATGGGTTGAATATTTGTGAGTTGCAAAACAGCCCAAAAATGCCCTAGCAACTGGATTTGCACATGAAGCAAAATGTCCCTATGTGTCTTATTTTCACTATGCCACACCTACCTTTAAAATTGTCTTTTGTATTTCCATACATCCATTTTTTTTCCCGATTATCCAGTTCAACTGCTTTTTTGTGCTTTATGTTGTTTCTTTCTGTAACTGTTTGAGCGTTTGAAGAATATTTCTTGATTTGAAGACAAAAAGTGCTTTTCAGGTAAAAAGAATTTTTCATTTGTACTACGAACAGACTTCAAAGATGCTTTCTGACTTACAAAAGGCATTCAGGTTTCTGTTTTCTAAGACTGTATTTCAAAGAAGCGCAAACACACGCTTAAAGTTTCAAGGTGTTGAAGTGAATAGAAAAAATCTGATGTTTTCGCTGAGGTTTAAAGAGACCAAAGTGGTGTTCAAACTGTAGTCTCATCTTTTCATGAGAGCACTTTGATCAGGTGACAATTGCTGCCCTTTTTATTTTCCTATTGCAGGAGATCATAGCAAGCAGCGAATGGGAAGTCAGGTTGCTGTGATGGTGATCTCCCTCTAAATAGTCACATGGTTACTTGGTGCTGCGTTACATTACTGATATAGTCTCAAGATCAAGACACTTTCATTGTATTCTTGCTAGCATTATCAATCATGGTGGAGATTGTTACTTGACAAAAAGCGTAATGTACTGGAGTATCCATTACTTTTCTTAATGTAGTTCTTTACTTAATTAAAGTGAAGTAGTTAGTTACAGTCTTCTCCTTACATCCTTTCACATTAAAGCCATTATATGCTGAAGGCGGCAGCAGTGAGGATTTTATGGTTTGATCGAGGAGTTCAAATTCAAACACTTTTTTACATATTTCAGAATGTCAGTGGGGCAGTTTGAACCCTCGTCGGCACAGTTGGTGCCACGTTTGAGGAGGCAGAGGAATAATTTCAGAGAGTCAACAGAGAGCCAACAACGCAGACGCAACAAGCTGAATGGGGAGAAACATTACGCGTCAAGTTTGAATTCAAAAAGCTTTTTCGCAGCACATTTGGTTCAAAACCCAGTTCTATTCAAATCACCGAGTTGAGCCCTTAAGGTGCACTTGTTGTATCACTAACAAATATTAAGGTTTTATATTACATTAATTTTACCAGCAGCCCAAACAAGAAGCAATTCCTCCAATTTTGGTGAAGGAAATTATTTTATTTTTTATCTATGCTCTATTTCTATGCACGCACACAAACAAAATTGCAGCAATATCTCTCTCAAACACAAATGTAATAAAAAAAAACAACAACACATGCACTTATTAAACTTTTATGTGCACTTGTGTTTGTAACAGGCCAAAAGTTCATCGAAGAGATCTCCGTGATATGTTTACCCAACATGTGAACAGGAACACAGAGACATTGTTCAATCTCTAGTACATAAATGCAAACACAGAAGTGCAAACAAGCATGGTAAAGGAGTGCAGGCGCCAGTTCTGGGCAAGAGCCTTCGCATACTGACTGACATAAAAAAAGAAGCACTCAGAAATGGTTAGCCCCGCTAAAAGACTTGAGTGGGAACACCGAGAGCCATAAGAAATAAAACATCAGAAGATTATTAAGTTCAACAGACTGACAGAGCAGCTGTGGCATATCAGAAGTAGAAAAGGAAACACAGCAAATTGTTTGTTCCTGAGAGCCAGTGGGAGTGTGGAGAGAAGTATATGGAACAATGGTCAGTCCACCACAGTTTAGGAAAATCCCCCTGTGGTTTGAAAGTTCAGTGAGCGTTGCTCTCTCTTTCCTGTCTACCACTGCACTGCTCCATTTCCCACGTATCCACTGTTAAAGTGATTTTAATCAGTTCAAAGCGGTCACCATTAAAACTAGGAATGAAATGAGAAGAAAATATGGACAAAAAGTGTATTGTACATTTCTTCTTTTGCCATCAGCTGATGTGCCCACATGCTTTGAAATTCTCTCATGATAGCCCACAGTGGGAAATGAGAGGGAACACCATCGCACAGCCTCGAGGTTTGGGTTTACACAAGTTAATTTTTTTTCCTTTTATTTTTGTTCACTGATTATTCAAAGCTGTTTAGCTACTTTACCTTAAAAAAAAAATCAGAAAAAAAGATAATCACAGTAGCAACTTGCTTCCAGTCTTCAGGTTTGACTATGCGGTCTGGTAAAACTCTACATATACTACAGCACAGACTGCATTCTCTAAGTAAGCATCTGCATCAAAATTAAAGCCACATTAAAATTGCTTTGACATGCATTCTTATGGTAATGGCAGTTTTCCCTCCTTGCTTTCATTTAGATGGCTGTCTTAATGACTGTGCGCCCTGGAAGTGCAGCAGCATCCAATAAGGCTTCATTTAGAGCCCAACACTATTCAGAGTGAATGAGGGGTAACAAGGGGCCCTAGATGAGGAGTGGAGTACTGGTTTGGTTCTTCATCAGCTCCACGTGGCAGTTGGGTTGGTAATTACGCACATTATCAGTCATTAACGGAGTCTGCCACAGCCCTTCAGACAGGCAGGGAGTTTGGTCTTGTTGCAGGGGGAAACGGTTGAAGGAGCTGGAGGGGGTTTATCCGCTGGGGTTAGAGGCCTGGGCTCATAAACGCTTATGGACCAAACCATTCTTGGGACAGTGAGGGTTACTATTCAGGAGGAAGTACCCCCACAAACTATATAAATCCAGGCCTTTCTTTTACTATTTACTTGCTTGCAGTAATAGCTGACCACTGATTGGTATATGAATCCACACCATGTTATATTTTAAGCCTGAACTTGGTTGACAGTCCGTTACTCTGTGTTTTGCTCCATTTTTGAGCTAATGTTACAGGCCTAGCATTTTACTAGCATTCACATGCTTTTAAAAATGGTGCTAAAAAAACTATAATCTAAAATCTAAAAATCTTTTTTGTTTTTTGTTTTCAGAGATTCTTTCCAATTCCAAAGCGCCTATAGAAAGGCTACATTTAAGGTAGACCATATAGACAATTATATTGCAGTCAGATGCATCATTTGCAATTCATGATGCCATAATTATACAAACTCATTTACCCCATGGAGTAGAAAGCCTGTTTTTTTTTTTGTTTTGTTTTTTTTTATCTATTGTAGTGTCTCCGTGAGGTTTTTTTTGTTTTTTTTTATCTTTTTGCATTTTCACAGTTTTATTTTTCATCTTTATTTTGTGCAATCCTTTTTGTTTTTCAGTATCTCCCACCTATTTCTTTCCTGAGCTCTTAGTCATATGGGTTCCCCGATGACAGCATGTTCCCTTTGCCTCTTTCTCGTCTTCTATTCTTCAGTCTTTTCTGTCTTTCTCCCTCTCCCTTTACATCAGACTCTATAGTCTTTATCTCTCTCTCTCTCTTGCCAGCTCCTTGTATATATCTTCTGGGCTTGCCGGAGATGCAAATGACACAAGAAAGTGATAAAAGTTGCATGTTGGCACCACCATAATTAAATATTAAAGACTTTCATTTTTCCCCACTTTTTTTTTTTTTTTTTCCAGGAGAAGGGATGCCTGTGGATATTGCTTTCACGTTACAGCAGAAAGGGCGGGAATTTTATAGCAGACTTAAGTAAGATGCTCAAGCTTTTATTATGAGAAATGAAAGAAAAAAGTTTATAGGAAAGACTTGGGAATTGTAACAGGAGATGCATCATCATTCCTTTGTGAAAACTTGATGTAGAAGAATCATTAAACATGGAAACTACATTTTTTCATATACAACAATTTCTTTATTAGTTGTTGAGTTGTTACATCATCTTTACATGCGTTATTATAATGCAAAGTGTGACCTACTTTCGTCAGTTGTATTGTTCCTGGGCTTAGTCCCATCAGCCCTGTTTTCTATTCTGTTTCTATTCAAAATGAGGATAAAAAAAAATCATTGTATGCGTGAGTGTGTTCATCTCCCCATGTCTCTCTCCCTTGCTCTTTTGCACACACTCCGTGTATTTATGTGTCATTGTGTGTTTGCATCATCTGTAGGCTTAGTATTGCTTTAGCAGTGCCCCAGTAAGTGTGTGTCATGACCGCATCACTACATGGGGTATGGGGCTTTCTGCTGTGCTCGTCCAGGCAAAGCTAAAAAAAGAGATGATGATGAGGAGGAGGAGGAGACGGAGGAGGAGGAGGAGGAGGAGGAGAAGAGGAAGAGGAGAGGGAGGTGGAAGAAGGGGCTTGTTGCTTTTAATTGAATTGTAAATGCATGTGGAGGGGGAATGGGGCTGCTCCTAGCTGGGACAGACAACAGATGGAAGGCAGGGCCTGCCCTGCAGGGTGAGAGGGGTGAGAGGGGAGATGGGTGGGTGGAGGGCAGATAGATGGATGGATGGGGGAAGGGGAAGGAAAAGGGGACTGGTGCATGAAAATGACCAGGGTCTTTGGCCTTCGTGGAGTATATGATTGTTCTCCCAGTTTTCTCTCGATTGCTTCTCCTTCTGTCTCTTAAAAACCAGAGTTTGTCATGTGAAAAATAACACAGACTATCTAACTACTAATCGATAACTGTAGAAACGTCGCCGTCATTTCAGGCAAATGATTTTTCTTGTCTCGTTACACAAACCCATAGTCATATGTTTAAATTAAAGTTAAATCCAAAGTAAAAAAAAGATATATAATGGTTCACATTCGCTGTGTGATTTCCTGCTATGTCTGTGCAGTTTTAAGACGTGGAAATTATACACAATGTTTTTTCTGTCCTAATATATAAATAGAAAATCTCAGTTGTCAGTTGAACAGAAATGGAAAAGAAAAGTGAAAAAATGAAAAAAGTCTTGCTTGGTAATTAAAAATAGAGATTTTCTCACGGAGAAGCAGAAGCAGAAAACCATATGAA
>VUQR01024845.1:18428-36180 GCA_015108515.1 Hemichromis elongatus | reverse complement strand
GGTAAAAATTCAAGGCACACTTTAGGTCAAATTGGCCTGGAAGCAGGATTCATCACATCACCAGAACATGGTATATTATATTTAGGTGGAAACTAGCGAGCTAACTTCCTGCTAACTTCTAACTCTGTTAAATTTGATAAATTATGTTTTCATGGATGCCTGGATGTTAAACTTAATTGTTACACCTGGTAGAGCAGCAACGTTGATCATTTTGTTACAGATAATAGAATTTAGACAGTTTTTTTAACTCTCAGTGATCATTTGACTTTGGGACCTGCAGCGGAGTTTGGGCCCAGACACAGCTAATGATGTCAGACTTAAACACCAGATTAGGGACTCTGGTGATTTTGTTGCATAGATCCTGCAGACTGACTTTTTCCTATTTTCTAGCTGCGGTTCACTTTTATATTTAGCATGTATAAATTGTATTAATCTATTTGTCCTGTCTTAACTCCCAGTAAAACAGCAAGTACGAGAAATTCCTAAAACACCAAGCTTTTTTTTTCTAAAAGATTTTGGTCATGAACATTTTAAAGTAATTAATAAAACTGCTTCTAATAGGCAGCGTCAGAGAAACCTGAGTCACTAATGTGTCTAAACATCGCGTAGTATACTAACAATCAGTCCTCTTTCTTCAGAGCCAGGGGTGCAGGGTCGAAACCGAAAGCTGTAGGCTCCATCAAGACTTCAAGCACGGTCTGCCTTCTCAAAGCCCAATCACCTGAAATGCAAGCTTCAGCAAGATGACTGATACTTATTGCTGTTTTCCCCATCATCATGTTTAGACAACCTCAATACATTATGCTGCATGTGATGTTGTGCGTGCGTGCAATATGGTCATACATGTTGTAGACTCGAAGTAGATGCATCAGTCTCAAAGGGGACGTGAGGGATGACTGGCTGTCTTCCCATGTGTTCTGAATGGAAAAACTGTCACGGATTTCTAAATTGATTACGCGTCCTCACATCTAGCTTGTAATTGCACGGAGACTCAAGGCAAGCCTCGTTTCTGACCAGATCATTCAATCACTTTTCATCTATTATGAAGCATATACTCAAAACTCAATACAGATAGAGATGCTTTATCAAGTCTGAGATATCATCATGGTGAAAAATTGACCGCATTAATAACGTACCACTTCGCTATGTTTTGGTTCGTATTTAGCTCAGTGAATGTTTAGTTCTTACTACAGGATCTTCTTGAAGGTGGTTTTGTGTTCTCTTGTCTGTGCCACATTCATTATTTCAAAGTAAGGACACCTCTTTCTGTGCTCCACGCTACTTGAAATCTGAGGCTTTCATAGTGATAGAAGATGAAAGGAGACTAAAATACCTGCAAAACAGAATCCTAATACCATTCTGCTCTGTTATCACTTAGATCATAGGAAGACACTCATAAAAGGGCCGGGCTCAAAATAAAAAGCATTTTCCCAAGTGGACGATGGCCCATATAAGTGGAGCCACTTTGAAATGCAGACCTGTCAGTCGGTTAGTCTGTGTTGTCCTCCACGTCTCACAATGTGCAGTGGGGGCTCTCTAGTGTCAGTCCCCCACGCCATTTTTTGACCCCTTCTATGTGTTCTGTGGAAGCAGAATAAGGAAGTCTGCCATATGCTTTCAGTGCTGATAGAACAAAATGCCTCGCTGGGCCTTGTTTTATTTCCCTCAAGTAGCATTCGACACCTCCCCGTCACATTTGCACAGACAACCTGCCATTACCCTACGATTCAAATCTAACATCATCTTTCATACATTGTAAAGGGCACCCAGAAACGTGTAATTATTTCCTCTCTCCTCTCCCTGAGATCAAAGCTGAAACAGCAGTGATTACAGAGAGTCAGGTTGGCTTTGAAGACACTCTTCAGTTCCTTTCTTTCTCTCACTGGTTACTGTACACAGAGGGCTAAGAAGACTCTGCAGCCTCTCCTCAGTAGGCAGACAGTGGTAGAGTGGCAGGTGAGTCCAGGATTTTAGGGATCCCCTGTTTATAATCTACTTCGGCATTGACCCATTCCGGGATTTCTGATGGATTCTTTTTACCCTCTCTCCAGCAAGCCCATTTTCTCTGACTAGTGCCGATAAATAGGCAGTAGGCTTCAGTGCTTACACTTCTGTATTTGAACCCTGGCTCTAAACCATAGTTTTACATGATCTGTTTTTGGTTTGTGGGGTTAACATGGCAAGGATGAGAGATGCACTGATTACAGTGTTTATAAAGAGAGGGTAAAGTATAAGAAGAGTTTGAAAGAGGAATCATGAAGAGTGTATACTCTCTGGCTTATCATAGGAACCATATTGCAGATTTCTTTTTAATTTGGCAATCCAAACATCATCATTTGCCCAGAGCTTTGCCGTTTTCCAGTTGTATATTTACAGTAAATGGCTGACTGAATTACAACAAGGAGAAGTGAATCGAGTCCTGTTCGCTCTCTCTTACACTCTGTTAGTTTTAGGTGGAGGGCAAAGTGTTTTCTCATCTGATAATGAAGACAAACTAACAAAGCTATTCCAAGATTTTCCGAGATCTTCCAGCTGTGAGGGAGAGCTTTAGCGTAACAACTATAAAACAGAGTAACAAATTCTTTGTGTTGGCCAATGCCACGAATAAGAAATGCAATGAATCAAAACAGAAATGGTCTTTTTCTTTCATTCACTGATTGTATTTGAGTGGCTGGATATAAAAGACTTGAACATCGCTTTAAGTCACTGGTTTGTGGACTATTATTGTAAAACTGTGAGTTTAACCTTATTTTCGCTAATGCCTCCCATCTTTCGGAACCAACATTAACTTTTTAGATGAGTTGGTGGAGCTTATGAGTAACCATGGGGCGTATATAAAAGTTAAAAAACACACAGAAGTTGCCTCAAATTTGCCTAATTTGACTTTTTGCAACCCGTTGCCACTGGCAACCAATAACCACTAGATATAAAAGTGTATATATTTGGAAAAAATGATAGTAATTATGTAACTTAAGTAATTGTATGTAAAATTTTACACGTACTTTTGTTACATAAGTGCAACACAGAAAAAAAGAAAATTTATGAAATATCATCAAATTAAATTGATTGTATTTGAGTATATGTCATATTTTCTTTAATAATTAAGCTTTGATTTTATATATCATTTATATAAGTTATTGTTTAGATCTCTCTATGCTTTCTTAACTAACTTTGCAGTATCTCTGTTTTATCAATTATGCTTCTTGATTTAAATAAAAAGAAAATTGCTGACATCTTTTTTTTCCTATTTCACAAGAGAAGCAAAGCAGAAATAAATAAAATCATCACGGTTTTGGAGCCTGCACCTACCATCCCTCAGCGATATTACACTTTAAGGCACTTTGACATTGACTTCACTTTCCAGTGAGCACTAAAGTATCATCTGTACATGTTTGCTCCCCTGCTGATCACCCTTAATTTCAACACTTCTGCCCACCAGTCTTCAGGTATCACAGAAACATCCCCCAGATATTCCAAATATTTCACCTCTTCACCGACACACACCAGCTTCCCTCAGTCATCTCTACCTCTGCAGGAGTAATGGCTCACATCAGCTGAGCACAGAAAGGCCTGTCGCAAGGGGAGCAAGACACTAACCATTAGAGAATTTACGTCAGCCCAAGTGCAAGGGTCAGAGCGGTCAGACAGACCACCCAACAGCTTGGTCATCAAGGACAAAGACACGGAGGAGGGTGAAGGAGGGAGAATGAGAAAACGAGGGAGGGAGGACGTGAGCTTGGCTATCTCCTTTCAGACTGTCCTGCTGAAATGTGCTGAGATGACACAAGCATTTACATACATGTGTGCACTCAGCTGTGAAGACACATGTACTGTCAGCACACTTAAAGTATTCTCCCTTATATTGTTAGTGTGCGATTTTATGCATCTGGCTGCTATGAGGTGTACAAAGAAGTGCACATGTGCAAGTAGGCATTAAGAAAAGACATTTTTTAAGAGACTGGATTGTTTGTTCTGTCTGCAGAGTGATGACAGGGTCCAGTCTGCTTAAACAGTGAACTAACAGCACAGACATACTTTCAGCTCCATATTTTTCAGCAACTCCTGCTTGGGTTATTTGGGTCGTCATGACATGACAAAGTAATTGGTTTGCACAGATCACTCCCTGTATTTGACAACCTGCCCCATTTACTGTCTGAGCACTCAAGTGAAGCTGCTTATAAATCTTTCACCGGCTTGATTAATTGTCTCAAAAGTGCTCTAGTGCCAGGTAAATAAATAATGAGCAAAGTGATGATTTCTATTGTTGTCCAGTCAGCAGGTTGACCTGCTAAGAGGTCAACTGTGAAACACACATTTGTCAGGAAGAGGAGGAAAAAATAGAATATTGCATGAATATAAATAAATTGCCCTGTAATTTTTTATGGTGCATGTGTTTTTAGCTTTGTGTATGCATATCTGCATGTAAATATTTAAAGGACTCCTTAGGTGCATGCTTTGTCATCTTCCCTCTCCTTTTCTTTGCAGTGGAAAAGCCTTCAATTCACTGTTCTATTTAGGCAAAGGTAATGATAACCTGCCCTGTGGTCTGGCAGACCAGCAGGGGGCAGAGGTGTGTGGGTGAGCGTGTGCAAAGGTTTTGGACGGTTTGTACTCGTTCACTTAATTACATCAGAACACAGACAGTAGTTCACTGCTGGAGAGCATACCAAACAGGAAGCCCCTTCTTTTCTCTCATACAGTGTCTCCTTGGGTGTTACAGCTCAATATGAGGTGTTCTGTTTGGCCTGGCTAGGTTTTAATAAAAGCTGACAAGGATTTATCACCTGTTCACGGCTCAATGTGCTGCCACTCTGTCAGACAGAGGTTGTACGGGTGGAGGGGGAGGTGGAGAGCTCTGGCATGCAGCAGTCATATTCACCTCATATTAATATGTTTGCAAGAGCACCAAACTCGCCTGGAGGAACGAGGCAATGAGGTTGGCTGATGAAGTGAATATATTAAGGAGCAGAGCGTCACTTTCTTTCAGCGAGGCAGTTTTGATGTGCACATCCTTCAAAAGTCCGCAGTGATTGAGTCACGTCCAATTTTTATTTTACTACACATCATGTGTGGCAATAACAAGGGGGAGGAACAAAAAGCATTCAAAGTTTATTGGAACAATAACCCACACCTGTGGATATGTAGGACAGTATAAATAACACTGGATCTTGTGGACAATGACTGTCTCATGTTAAAATGTCCTCTGGAAAGGTTTCATTAACCTCCTTCCATCTACCCCCCTCTATTTTTCATCACACTCCCTCCATCCCTCTTTTTCCACACCATCTTCAATTTTTGTGTGTGCCTCCCACCAGTCCCATTGAGGACTTCCTCAGCTTGGTTGCTAGGTGATGGGCCCCCCGATTAACGAAGGAGCAAGAGGGTAAGAAAGGGAGGGTGTGTGCACACACACGCGTGTGTGTCTCTTTCTCGGCAGTTATCACTAATTGACAGCTGCCGGCCCTCAGGGCTGTAGTCTAACCCCTCGCCCACAGTGTAATCGGAGGGCAGGGCTCTGTCGCCCCCCTTAGGAGAGTGAGGAGGTTGGGATGAGGGAGGGGCAGCGGTGGATTGGCTTTGGCCTTATGTTGGGCCAACACACTGCAAGACCTGTTTGGATAAGCAAAACGATCTGGGGAAATAGGCAGTGACATCGGGGGAGGGGTGCGGTAAGGGTGAGGAAGAAAGAATGAGGTGAGAGGTGAACAGAAGATGGGGAGTGAGAGATAGGGGAAGGAAATCAGGAGGGCACTGAGGGACAACAACACTGAGTACTGGGAAGGAAAATGAGGAGGGCTGGGGGAAGTGGTCCCTAGTTTCTTCCTCACTGCCAGTCTGCCAGCTCAACACCATCTGGAACTATTCTCAAACACTGTCCAACTCTCCCCGCCCTAACTGGGACAATCTGATTATTCAGTTCCCCCTCCCCGGAAAAACCTTGTGCAATATAAATCAAATTAAAATGAGATTATTGTGATCATATTTGGGGCTCTGAGGTTGGTAATGAGTTAGGGCACATGCAATTGTGACTGTATATGAGGTCTGTGCGATATACACCGCAAATGTTTGCCAACTTTGGTCTTGAGTTTGCGTTTGTCTGCAAAGGCTTTCAAATATTTGCTCAGGGTGCTTTCAGTCAAAATATTGAAAAACTGTCAAAGAATCTCTGGGTACTGTTGAGAAGCAGGAAACCTCAAACTGCCCTAATAAGAAATCATCAGTGATTATTAAACAGAGGCTTTCATGAAATTACTGTTTAACATTTATTCATTATAACATTATAATTATCCTCTTATCATTAGTGCATTGAAATCTTACTGAAATAACTTGCACTTTTTTTCCATTATAGCTATTAGAAAGTGGCAATAGGACTCAAAGAGCAGATGTGTATGCGCAGCTGAATTTTAAAAGATTTTCTTCCTTTCAAAGGGAAGCAATTATAAAGAGCCCTTGTCAAATATTAACTGAGCTTAAATGTATAGCGTGAGGCACAGACTGCAGTACATCATCATAAATTCAAAGTAATTAGCAAAAAGCTTTTGATGCATGTATTCCACTCTTATCACAGCGTCTCTTGTGAAAATGCTTAATAATAGCACTCCAGACTGCTAGAATGTAATTAATATGCAGAAAAAAAAGTATGTTATGCTGAATCTTCACATAGAATTAGTTTGCCAAAGTAAAATATAGAGGACACACATTTAAAAGCCATGCATCTTGTACAGTGGAACAGAACACCGTTACAAATGTGTCATCTCAACTGTGCACAATCATCATGACTGATTGTTTTCACAGGAAGCTTAAACTGAATCACTGTATAGGATATGTTTGTCTCAAGATAAAGCAGCATTGCCACCACTGTAATTATCTTTGCGTGAATGTAATTATTTGACAGTGTTCAAAACGGATCATTCCCTTTTTCCCTCCGCCTGACTTCTCCGACTGCTCGTCTGTGGCCGAAGCCTGTCACATGCGGCTTGCCTCTATGTCTTCATGCAGACTTTGACATTGCCAAGCAATCGATAGATCTTCGGCGCAGAAATGCGCCTCACCCTGATTATAATGAAGATAGCTGGTCATTTAAAATGCTAATGGGCAATTTCACCTAATAAGAGACATTCAGCCCAGCAGTTCATTAAAATTTAGAGGTGGAAAAGTCTATTCCAATTAAGTTTCACCCTCTTCCCCTCTAGCACCAAACCCATTAGGATTTTAAGAAATGTTGAAATGTCCCATCTTCCAATCTAAGTATATCTAAGTATGCTTAAAACTTGAGTGTATGTGTGTGTTGGGGGTTGGGCTTTAAGGTAGTTGTGGGCGATGGCTAAACAAAGGCACCATTGACGAACATAAGTGGCATATGACCTCATTGGCCACCACATTGTCCACGGCACATATAACCCCAATGCTCTCTTCTCCTTTCTGCTCTTAAATAATCCACGATTATCTACATATCTGGAAATTACACTCTGCACACATTCTGTACCTGAAAAGTAACCTCATATATAACCGACACCCTGGTAAATATTTAAAACTTATGATGGAGATCTGTTTTTATGATGTGTATGTTGGTTTTTTTGTCGTTTCACAGTGGTGTCATTACTTTTTTTTTTGGCTAGCAGCCTGTGAGTCTATCTTTAAAGTTTATTTTTCATGCAGATAATTAACGTGCCCCCCCCCCTCGTGGAAACCTGAGGCCAACTTGACAGCACTGGAGCAAAAACTGATTTGTGCTGTTTTAGATTTTAATTTTTTCATGTTGGCGTAAAACTGACTTACCTCAATGTATTCTGTTTTTGTAACATTTTACCACATCCTTAGTGTTAGTTTTCATCCTCTAGCATCTGATTTGAAACATGACCTAAAAAGTAACTGACCTCTGATGTAGTGCAGGAATAAATCCTATAAACAATGCAATCCTCTTTTTTTCTTTTTTGGCAGTGGTTCATATTAAATTCCCAGTAACCCTGCCAGTAACAACAGGATGAACACTGGCTAGATCGCAAGAGGGAGGCATATAGAAGGCCCTAGCCACTCACAACACAAATGGAAACCAATAAATCCATGAGCAGACAACTGAGTTTTGTCCAAAATCGACTTGAGAAATGCTCTGTTAAGTCTAGATAAAAGGTCAACTAGCAAGATCAGCAAAAGTGGTTCCATCTGCACGTCAGTGGATGCGAGAAATTGTTGTTGAGCTTAGATCAGATATCAAGATAAAAAGTATAATGAAAACAGTAGATCTGAGGAGAAACTCAGAGAACACGAGGATAGATATTAGATTTGAATGCGTTAACATAAGTGGATAAAGTATTGAATGAAATTTGATTCATTCAGTGCTCCAAATTTTCTGACACACAATGATATTCTGCTTTAAAAGGAATATACATCTTACATCTTTGTGCTGCCCGCCTATGGAAGTCGAATTTGTTTCGCAAGAGATTGGACATAATGATAAAAACTCTTAAAATATCTTTAAGATCTTAGAACAGATGATTTTAGATTAGTTCTTAAGGGATGATGCTTTTTAAAGGATGGTCAGTGTCTTATGTACATCCACAGTCCTCATAGTTTTAGGATTTTAAGTTTTAATGTCATTCATTACCAATGTTCTTGCTCTATATAGTACCAGTTAGCATAGAGCTAAAACCCTATTGTAACACTTGTATTCAAGCACAGTCATAATCCAGTCTTGTTCTTCCTTTTATTTTGACACCGAGAGCAAGTTTATTGGGACAGTCAGATATCGTGTATCAGTTTATGTGCACTGTGTCACTGCTCACTGTGCGATCTGAGAGGAGTCTGTATTAACATAGTGAATCAAGCAAAACAAAGGCTCTGCCAACGATGTAAACAGAGGGAATTAAACCTCCTGCAGTTCACTGCACGGTCATCTTCAGCTAATTTGACTGTGCAAGAAATCAAGTCTCTACTCAATTACTGCATCTGCTTGTCATGCACAATTATGAGAGCAGATAGAATTTATGACTAACAATTTCTGAGACTGTATTTGAAAGAGAAGAAAGAAAGTATGCCTTATGAAAAAAAAATTTTCTCTAAAAAGTACAAAAGTATGTGCATAATGTTGATATAAATGCCTGATGGGATTTCATTAGAGATGCAAGATTTGTTCTTCCCCAAAGTCCCTCTCTCGATTGTTTTTTTTTTCTTTTTCTTGTTTCAAAAGTTTTCTTCCTGACCTTTCTGGTCAGAACGAGACCTCTTCTGCGCTCTCACAGCCAGAGAGCCATTGGCAGGCCTTGGGTTGGCAATTACGCCTCAAACTGCTCTCTCCTTCTTTTGCTCCAAACTCACAAACGCAGAGCATGTACCACCCACTGCATTCACAGTAAGGTCTCAAAGCCATCAGACCAAAAAAAAAAGAAAAAATATCTGCTTCATAGTTTAGCTATGACTCCAGGAGAACTGTTTATATGGAAGTGCTTCCCGAGTTAGAGACTTCTGCAGTTCAGTTTTTCTAAATGAAATTGTTGATCATGAGTGTAAAAGATTTCTTGCATGATCTTACAAATCTGTGAAAAATATAACATCCTGTATTAAGTATTCCATGCAGGATTTTCCAAAGGCTTTTTAGGCCTTGAGAAGTTTTCCACAGCTTAGATGACTTTTTTGCAGGTTGATTAACTGCTTTGAAGGTAAGTTGAAACAAATCTAGTTTTCAGAGCTTTCCTACATCTTCACAGGCTGAGACTTGGCTGATCGAACCATGAACTTCCTCCTAGCGCACTGTAGCAAATGGGCCAATATGTTGAACCCTACATCTCTAATGAGTTTGAGATCAATCACAACAGATAGAATTGCCATATTTCAGTGGTGGAGCAGTGGGTGCTTCAGTGCATAAAATGCAATAATTTATTCTGAGCAGCATTTAGTGAAATTGTGCTTTTTGACTAATCCTCTGGAACTGATTAAAATAACTCCTTAAAGCACAAACATGATTTAAGTAAAGCCATTAACAATATTTAATCTGTATTTTTCTTTGAGCAAATCCCTGCATTAACGAAGTGGAATGATTTTTGGTTTCCTCTCAGCTTTTTCGCTTGTACGCTGTACAGTGTGAAACCTGAAAAGCGAAAATATTGAGAAGTAATTACGAAAAGGAACAGGTCGGGAACTGGGAGCTGCGCCATTCGGACCCTGTGACTCATATTGTGTGAAGTGGTTTCCCTTGTCTCACCGCAGCTGAATAGCACACAAGGAGGCAGTTAGTGACCCAGTGACCCCATCCACAGAGAAACAGAGCTGGGTGGGATTATATCAGTGTTTGCTGGCCCAACGCCAGTGCTCAGCCATAACATTCTGGCCAGAGATAACATACTTTTTAATTACATATGCACTACCAGCTATGTTAAATTTTTCCAGTGAACCCTCCCTTGGGAGGTCACCTCTAAACTTGACACAACACATCAAGTACAGCTTAATGTGATTACCATGTACAGGGGTCTGCCGTTAAGTCAAGAGTGAGGGGGAAGTTGCTTTTGTCTGGGGATAATCTGTGCAAAGGACAATGTTTTTTAACTTAGGAGATGTCAGTTTTTATAAAGAAGCAAAACTCAAGCTGCTGCTGCAGAGCTACACGTGTGTAGTGTAAGTGTAAATTTGTATTTGCCCAACTTTACTGCTACTTTCTGAAAGCAACTGATTTTGGTAAGAACTGAAATAGTGATATTTTATTAGGGGAATATGAAATGCTGAACTAATCTCTGTCTGGTTCCTGGCAATACAAAATATGCATGATGAGAATTTCTTTGCATAAACTATGCGCTTATGGCAGTGAACTCCTCATTATCTGTATTTAGGTTATTTTTAGGTAACTTAAAGCATCGGCTGATAGGTTTCATATTTTGATGCTCATCATGGTTGTCGTTAAATATTAAAGTCGAGGCTTACTTTAAGCACACACGAGATGCGATGACTTTATTGATATTTAACCAAAACTGTGATTTTTCTCTTGCCTTACTGAAGAAATGTAACAATATTATGGAATAGACTCCAAGTATTGCATTTAATCTCTGTTTAATTTATAATTACAAAAAAAAACAAAAAAAAAAAACAGGAACATTTGTGCTTTTAGTGGTGTGTTACTGTTCTTCACAAAATTATGATGAACATTTCCAGCTCTTAAGGTTTTAAATAGTCAGCGTGTTCACCAACAAGTCGCAAACTTTGTCTGTAGTTTGGTGTAAAATGCATCATTCAGGTGTTACATCCATTTGTACAAAACAGCTGCTTGTTCTGTCCAGAAAAAGAATACTTAAGATTGATGAGACTAAATTGTAAAAACAACCAAACAACAACAACCAAAATACAGTACTGTTTAAACTCCTTGAGCCACTTCCATTACTCCATACTTTGGTAGGAAAACTTCTGATGCTAGCTCTCCAGGATTCTCGAAGTAAATCCAAAGCTCTTCATTGGATGTTGACTGCCTTTTCTTCTGTTCTTTATCAAGTTGATCTCAGACTGCTTCAATAATGTTGAGGTTCAGGCTCTGAGGAGGCCAATGCATGAGTGACAGCGTTCCATTGTGTGTGTTACCAGGTACAGTATGTCTGCAGTGCATTGAAAGTGTGTATGGGATCACTGGCTGCTGAAAAATGACGTTGCTGTAAATCAGACACTTTTAAGATGGTATTGCATGATAGTACAATCCAGTGATACTTGTATGTGTTCATAATTTCATCAATTTTGACAAATTTACAAACACCACTGGAAGCAGTGGAACACCAAAACCATGACAGGGCCTCCACTGTGTTCTACCTGTCTACCCCCCATATAGTACCCTCATACCTATAACAGACCCCTTTCTGTAATATATCTATATATCTATATTATTGCTAATATATATTTGTAATATATCTATACTATGGCTAAATCACTTCTGGATGGATGCAAACTGCATTTCGTTGCCTGTGCAATGACAATAAAGTTCAATTCTATTTTATTTTTTTCCTGACGGTCTCTTACAGGTTGATTAGAATTTAAACATTTGGATTCACACATCCATCGACACCATTTTTGATGAAGCTTCATCTACTGGGTCCGGCTTTCGGTTTTTGCTAGATTTAAAAAAAAAAATAAATCTTTATTTTAAGGACTTGACTTTAGATACATTTTTCTGCTCGTGATAGTTTTTTGTCACTTCTTTATCATATTACTGCACACATAGCCAATAGCTCTTTGGTCACAATGTTGGTTCAAACTGTGTTGTCTTTGGCGATTTTTGTAGATTCAGTTAAACAAATGGAAAAATGGTTCTATGCCAAGTTGTCAGTTACATGTAGACCCAACACAGGTTCATGCATTGAGTTTGGTGCCTTTTTTATGCATGAAGGATCTGTCAGTGTCAAGTGGCTTAAAGGAAAGACTGGAGAACTATTGCTTCAGACTACTTTTAAAAATTATGACAAGGTCTAGCTGCTTGGAAGCCTCAAAGGGGCTGTGCATGTATGTGGTATGTGTACATTTATATATTTTTTTTAAATCCAATGTTGCATGAAATTTTACTGTAAATCTGCATAAAGAATTTCTGAGCTGCTTCACATGCTCTTCTCTGCTTAGAAGAATGAATGCTAAAGGCTAAAGGGAGACAGTAGCAGACGAGATCCTGGATGTTCAAATTGATGAACGGACGTGAAGCAGCTAATGCAAAATGTCATGACATTTAAACTACCTTACGATGCTTTTTCTGTTCATGAAAGTAATTAATAAATTCATTTTTGAATAAACAGTTGCCAATTTGTTTTTTTAAGTAATGGACAAATAGATTAATTACCCAAATTTCAAGAGCTTTTTCTTTTTGACTTCCTTTTTAACTGTAGATCTCTCTCTTTGCATTATGTGAGTGCATAAAAAATAATCTCATCCATCAACTCAGTGCCATTTCAAGGTAACCTCATGATTCCGTGTCAAACTGTCAATGTGGGCAGTGATGTAGCATGGCAGCAGTGCCCTTTAAGCTATAGCTTTGAGGCCAAAGGTGTAACAGCAGGGGAATCATCACAGAGAGAAAAATGAAGCCTTTGTAAACACCCATTCGGCAGGATGTTGAAGTCATCTACTTAAATTACTCTGGTTGTTGTAAAGGTGGCTTATAACACGTATCCTCACGACCTGCTCGTAGACAATATTTCCAAGCTCTAATCACATAATGATATCTGATATTAAAGTTTAAAGGTAGTATTTTGCTTGGAAAGCCTGTTTGACAAAAAAAACAAAATTAGGTATTTCATACATTGCCTTTTATTTATTATGCCTTTTTCACTTTACATCATTATAAGGAGATACTTTACAATGTGATGGAACAAAAACAAACCCTGTCAATTATTTGTGCATCATCTTTAAAGCACACTGCTCACTTCGTTAAAAATACATTAGCTATCCTTGAATTTACATTTCAGGGCTAAGATCACCAACATATTTCCAGTGATTTTTCATTGTCGAGCAGACAATTTGATTTGCATACACACTTGTCAAAAGTTATACTTGTGCCCTTTATACTAATGAAGCAATTATGTTGTTAGACAGCAGGTCTGTGAGTCTATTTGGGAAGGTGTTGTGGAGTTGTTCAGTTGTAGTGTTAACATGGTTATCTGGACCTCAGAGAGACGGGCAGACAGAGATAAATTGCACATGGTTTAAAGAAAAGAGTTTCTTCACACTGCTCTTTTACTTCTAAGAGACTGTATTTGAAGCGCAACGTTTCGGTTTTTAGATTTTCAGCTTCAAGCATAAAAATTTAAAAGAAAAATACTAAATTATATTTTATTCTGAGCATCACTAAACATCCAAACCCTAGTATCCTGGATGATAGCTTGTGTGCCTACGACACTATTGCTATGTTAAGACACTTTGGTCTTTAGACAGTGATTCAGAGAGAAAACACAACAACACAAGGCTATCCAAGAGGGCCCTATTACCATCATAGCAAAACAATCAAAGAAAAACAGCACTATCAATCTTTTAAGTACCAAGAACTCAATATAAACATTCAGAGCAGGTGAAAAGGACAACCTGATCAGGACGACTCTGCCCAGCAGCAGATCCAGGATGATCACTGGCCTGCATTTCCACCTGAGGCACAGAAAAAACAAGCTTGCCAACACCATGACATCCCTTATATATTCTCAAACTACCTATTGTAGTTGTATTACACTTAAGCCTGAATGCCATGGTAACAAAAATAATCTCCCCCATAATAATAATACTAATATTAAAGCTGTATCTAAGAATAACAATATGATATTTAAACTGTTAATCCATGTGTAACCCTTAAAAATTGGCAGCAGGAGATCAGGATTCAAAATTCCTTTGTCTTGACATTATTGTTGTTATTTTAAGTAATAAAAAGTAAACATCTGATCAATAGAAATGATCTTGACACAAGAAAACTTTATTCTTTTTGATAAATGTTAGTAACTCATAAATTGAGTAGGGGAAAAATGTTTACATTAGGATAAGAAAATGTAGGTGTGGCATTTACAGTCAGTACTGTCAAAGGTAGACGATCTTTCACATATCACAACACAAAATAAATCATTTAAAAATACATTTTTAAATAAATGCATTTATCAGAACGAATTTTTAACGTGCTGTTAATTTTGAACGGCTTTTTGATTTTAAGGAAAGCCGACCTAAATCCTATTAAACGTGGAATAAATTATCATAAACTTTGTCATGCTTTCACAGAGCATGGCAAAGTGACTGCTGGAGCGTCCTTTTGATGACCATGCTTTCCTCTTGTCATTTTCAAACTTACTGAGGATAATTAGTGGCTGAAGTGTGCTGACATGCATGCACTCTTCATGCATGCGTGTTCTCTTTCTTGTGCCACTCCAAATTCTGTAAGATCCGATAGCTGCTGTGATCACAGATGAATAAATTACTCCTCTGAATCAACTGTGTGAACAAGCTTGTTTGACCAACTGCTACATTCACATTAGTATGTGTACTATCTGCGTTAAGACAAAATGAAGCTTTGACTTTAGGAAATCAAATAAGATGTTATTCAACAAACAGTAGCATGTCATAACATATTTTTCTAATATTAGCAGTGTTGGGAAGGTTACTTTTAAAATGTATTCCACTACAGATTACAGAAAACATGCTCCAAAATGTATTTTGTAAAATATTCCGTTACATGATCCAATCAGACTAATGTATTCTGAGTATTTTTGATTAATTATATATTATCATGCTTTTCACAACTACATGAATGTACCATTGCTGTGTGATTTATTACTATTACTGAAGGTTACTCGCCATACCAATACTTACTAGATTTTTAAATCTTAATATAAAATGAATAACAGTAGGGTGGACATTACGTAAGGCTGCACTTTTTACAGCGATTTCGTACTAAAAACTATTCCACGCATATATAAAACAGGTCTGTGGCTCTGAATGGTAGTAAAGGGACCTCTGGCTAATACATCGGGTTCCGTGTCAGGCTCGTAGCCAAAAACCAGCTTTACTTTGTTCTCTGGGTCAACTTTGTTAGCGAGAGGCAGAGAGAGGTGTTGAAAGGCTGCTCCAATGGAACTTATTGTTTCAGAGGAAAACACGAACACAGTGTCCAGTCGAGTCTGAATAGCTTACTTACAACTGGACTCGTCAGACGCTCTTTTTGGCTGCAGTGGTTATTATTATATTTACATGCTTCCATCTCCCGTTTCTCGTCAGTGACACTTTTTGACTCCCCTTTTTCCCCCTGCAGACTACTCTACCCATGAGGCTACATTCTTTAGGGCTATGGCTCTGATACTCTGCCTATTGCCTTCATATTAAATAATTTTTTGAATTATAATTTGTAAAAATATTTTTTCATGTCATTTATGCAGGCTGAAAGTAGGGGAGAAATGGGCCATGAGACTGAGACACAGACATTAGAGTCTCTTTTTGCTTGTTTTGTTTGGGTTTCCACCGGCGTGGAATTACCAGAAATAGAGAGGGCACATATGAAACAGGAAAAGACCGCCGTGTAATCCATTTATTTCAACAAAGTAGCTGTATTCTTAATACCATCTTTTTAAAGAATGACCGTAACGGAATATAGTTACTCATATTTTATATTTTAAATACGTAATGCTGGTACATGTATTCCGTTACTCCCCAACACTGAATATTAGTCTCTTCATCTTGTCCCTCAGCATCTTCTTGTGGCAACCATTCAATTGTATTCTTGACATCCTTTTTTTGCAGTGATTTTTAATAGGTCAAAATCAATGTAGGGAACTTTAGGACACTGTAAGATTTATTGTCAGCAAATAGTTTGTAGGCTACATGTTGGTGAATAATAAGGAACAGTGAAACATTTAGCTCGATCGATCTGGAGAAAATTAGGCTTTATCCAAAAGCTTAATTATCCTCAGCCCTTCGATTAATGTCTGGAGTAAAACTACATCAAAAATACCATTTAGCTGTGTTGCCTTCATTTGCTCTGAGAAAAATCAGGGTTAACAACAACAAGAAAAAAAAAAGATGTAAAAACTTTGCACTGCATCCTCTGGATCTGCATCCTGTTTATCTGTCCCTGCAGTATACTGTGTCCTTCTGTTCATGAGAAACACGGCCGACTGTTCTTCATGCAGGTTCAGTTAAAGTTACACATTAATATCCACAGATGACCTTTTGGATGAGCTGCAGCATTATTCTTGCGCGTTCTAACCTGTCCAGTTTGGACATAGAGTAATGTGCTGGTTGACCGTCGAGCTGACCCTTCCAGGCATTAGAATGTAGACCACATGTCTCGACTGTGTCTACCTCGACTGGAACATGCGATAAAGTCTAAGACAAATACAGAGCAAATGTGTTATATGAAGTCTTATCTGTTCTCTCCATACTGTGCAGACGGAATAAGCTCTATCTGGTTTGTTCTCTTCCACTTAATGTGCATGGCTAAGCACATGAGCATGCGCACACCTAAACACAGACTCATACCCAAATGGCATCACCACAACAGATCAGCTGTACAAAGATTCTGCAACCTTCAAATACCATTGAACTCTACATTTGTTATTTGTTTTTAGCCGCAACAATGACAAATGCTTGATTGACAAGTTCAAATAACTAGAAACATTAGCATCTTCATTCTGGGTACTGTCACATTTGGTTAGCATCTCCTTTTCAAGGATGCAGCTAATAAAGGAAAGGTATTCATTTTACTGAACAAGCGCTCCTTTATAACCTAATTGCTTTTGGTTCGATGGCTTAAAAAGTCATTAATTACAGGGCCAACGGTAATGGAGGTTAAGGTGGCTTTTTCACCAAGGTAATGAACCGATACACACAGCGGCCAAGCAGATTTTTATGTGATAATAGGAGGGGTGAATACCATTTTCCCTTCTTGCCCAATGACTGTACTAGGTTAGAGAAGAGGGTAGGTCTTTTCATAGTGCTTGAATTAAAAAACACAAATCTAAAAAGGCAACAGATAATTGAATTCCAAGCAGTGCTGTTTGTAAAGCTAGCAGCATATTACATGTGAGGTGCAAATGGCCTTATCCAAATGCGGATGACATTAAAATGATGTGTATTGTGGTAGCGCAGAATGTAATGCGTTTGTATGTGCAAATGTGCATGTCCGTTCTCTGGGATTTCATTATAATGTCGGTAATGGAAGGGTGGCTTTCTGTTTGCTTGCAGCTCATCTCTTTTTGTTTTTCGACTTCACGGGATATGCTATTTACCGCTCACTTCCTGGCATGACATCGGTTACCTGCTTAAGAATTAA
>VUQR01024845.1:0-18408 GCA_015108515.1 Hemichromis elongatus | reverse complement strand
TTACCTGCTTAAAAATTAAAAAAAAAAAAAAAAAAAAAACCACACCGTCCTCACTTCCTCGCTTCAAGCGTGTTGCTCTGTGTTTCCGTGAGCTCCTTCCGTCATCGATCAGAGCAAAACAAAAAACGCACCATTTCCTTTCAGACTGTCACAGAGCACGTCCGACAGAACATTTTTGTCCTATGACCTCTAACCCCCTGGAGATCTGATGACATTTCATTGATGGCCATCACGTGAGCCAAGGGAGAATAGCGGGACAGTGAGAAAGAGGGCGCAAGGAGAAAAGGAGGAGGGGAAAAGGGGGTGATAGCAGTGGATGCTCAGTGACTTTGGAGGAGATTAGACGATTGAGTTCACCTTTAATGACGGTGGAGATAGTCTTTCAGTAGGGGGAAATGCCAGAGCTCAGCAGTTTGTTTTGTGTAGCTTTAAGAGCTTCCTGTGTCAGGTTCAGGTTGCCTGTCTCTCTCCCCAGCAGCGGCCCATTGTCTCCAAGCCACAAAAGACAGCACAGTGTTGGGTGATCGACAGAGCGGCTCAGCAACCCACTTCTCTGCTACAGCAAACCTAAACTCCGCAGGGCATTCTTGTGTGTGACTTCAAGGAATCTCATGACAGTGTCCCATTGCAAAAATGACTCACCATCACCCACTCACAAACTTAGAAAATATTTTCTTCTGTAAATTAAACTTACAATTAAAAAAGGGGGTGGGGTATGGGATAAGATTTGTGCCAAAAGGAATTACCAAAAAATAAAAATTCATAATCAAAATTGTAAAATTCAAAAGTAAAATTTTGAAAAGCAAAAGCAAAAAAGTACTAAATGGTCAAAATGAAGCAGAATTAAGTCAGAACTAAAAAAATGTTTCAAATTAAGAAAATATGAATAGTTAAGAAGTAAAAATAAGTTTGTGGTTTAGAAAAATAAATATTTACTTATGAAATAGTTTATTTTGTTTTTGGAGTGATTTTTTGCTTTTGCTTTTCAAAATTTTACTTTTGAATTTTACAATTTTGCTTATGAATTTTTATTTTTTGGTAATTCCTTTTGGCACAAATCTTATCCCATAGTGGGGGGGTTGGAACTCATCTTTAAAGTCTGGTCTCATGCTGTTCGATTTATAGTGTCATTGTAGTTCACACGGATGTGTACAGTATACAAAGAGCCCAGTGTGTGTGTGATTGTGTGCATCAAGTCTTAACTTGAAACAAGTATCTCTCACTAATGTATTTACTCCACTGAGCATAAGCAGACACATTATTTATTAATTTTAAAAAACATACGGATCCCAGCTTCAGCTGACATGTGCTCACACAGACATTGGACTTATTGTGCATCTAATGTATGCATACAAAAGCAGGTGCCATAGTAACACCATCACAGATTTGAAATGTATTAATAATTAATTATACTCCCTACACTTCTTACAGCATTTAAAGCTTTTATCACTATCTACTTGTCTCTAGTTTAAAAAAGACATAATTGTGTATATAAAATTGTGTCAGTTGGTCAGGGCTGTTGTGAAATTTAATATTTGGCAAAGCTGACCAACAATAAGTGTCGAGCATGAAAGACTTTCTTTGGCTTGGTGAGGTCAGAGAGAGGTTGAAGCATTGCCTCGAAGCAACGGGGAAACGCAAGCTCCACACACTTTCTGCCATCTCCAAAAAGCGCAGCTGATCCAGGAGCGGGCCAAACAACCCCAAAGGCCTTTTTTGCTTCGCAGCCAATTTTAATTAAAACAGCTTCACCCTGCTGCAAATGAAAAAGGAAGCGCTTGATTGAGTAAGGTCCAGAAAGGGCTGAAGTCCTGCTGCTGACCAGAGAGTGAGACCCCCCCCGCCCCTTTATGTTCAAACTGAGAAATGCACACACACACACAAACACACATTGACATACACAAGTCTGTTCCTTCTTCTGCTTCACCCTCGTTTTCTTGCTCCCTCCGGTTCTGAACCTGGCATTCCTGCTGGCCCTGCCTCTTTGAAGTGGCTTGTTGGAGCAGGCTCCCATTACAGGGGCCGAGACTGGCGAAAGCCGATCTGTCTGTCTGAGGAGAATGGCCCTGGCCCAGGGGTTAATCAGCAGACCCAGTACACTGCCCACTCTGTCCGCACAAGCACATACACACATACATACAAATGGAAACACTGCCCACTCTGTCCCCACAGTGCAGCTGTAACAAGACCAGCCAGATTTGGAGGTTAAGAAAGACAGCCACAGCCCAACTGCTTTGAAGTTGACTGGCAGCCACCAGGATTTGGACTCTTAAAGAGGAGAGCTGGCTGGCGTTCAAACATATACAGGGTCATGCAGTGTAGAGTGTGTGATTTTGTGCTTTGGGACAGGAGAGAGGAAGCTGACTAATCGTCCTTTTTAGCCCACTCCTAAATGGTGAGCTTGGGTTGTGATCACCAGCACAGCTGTATTTAAAAAAAAAAAGAAAGAAACAGTATCCGAACTATGTTGATTGTGCAAATAAAAAAAACCTCTGAAAGCTCAAAAGAAGCCGAAGAGTGCATCTGTTAAGAGCAGTATAAGGTATATGCAAAACAATTGTAGTAAATGGGCATGTTGAATGTGCATTAACCTTTTATTATGAGAAAATGAAATCATTAGTTGGGTTCATTTAGCGTAGCCACTATGTATATTTATATTTAGATTGCTTTTATCTTGACTTAATGCATCAGTGCTGATATTGTTAGGGAGTTATTCCACAAAATAATCAGTTGGCAATAAACCCTGATATAGCACAGCAAACCGCGACCAGACCATCAAATCAGAAAAGTGTAAATTCACAATTTTCTTTCCCTTTAAAAAACTCATTATAGAGTCAAGTATATCATTACTGTAATAAAGGTGAGGGCACACCAGAATCAATATGCAAAAGCAAATGGTTATTTTCACTGCTCTATCAAATTGTATTGGTTTTTCATTATGTAAAGCCAAACTTCTGGGGAAAGCTGCTTCAGACATGTTTTCTTAATGGTGTTTCAGGAATAATTCCAGTCTTCCATTCTTCGTCAGTCTTCATGAGCTAAGCATTCAAATAGGTAGCTAATGTTACATATCTGGCCTTTAAAAGCCACTGAAAGCATTTGATACTACCAGCAGTTTTCCCTTTTTTCCCCCCCCTCCATTCTTCAGGCCGGGCCAAGTTGATGTCAGTGTAAAACAATCCATAATAAAAGAGACAAAAAAAAAAACCCAAATCACTTCACTTTAAAGCCCTATTTATGTTCTACTATCCACAGATTCAGGGTGAATATATGGGATCCCTGACAAGCCTGTTCTGTACAATCCACTTATCTCCCTAGTAGCATCTGGGCATGGATATGATGGAGTGGATGTTATCCAACATGGCACTGTGACAAAATCAACAGTATAGTGTGCTTTGCACAAGGGCAACGACTGGATCATGTCTCTCTCTCTTTCTCTGTCTCCCTCTCTCCTGTTAGCAATAACAGACAGTCCTCAGTTCAGAGCGTATAACCAGATGACACAACTAGAGACAAATTTCAAGATGAACCTGTGCATTTGCTTATTCAGCTCATTTATTACAAGCCCAGATGACTGCTTCTCAGTCCTGAAGACATTTGGGGGTAAAAAAACAGGCCTTTTTTATGTTTAAAGAAGTAAAGGACAGAAATAGCGCAGGCCATGTGGAAACTGCACACCAATTTGATAAATGATCTGCAGGTGTTGATAGCTTTCATGACTACCGCCAGTCATCTTGTTTCTAAGTGCATAACCAGATTTGACCCCAGATGCGCGTTAAATGTTCCAGCATGTTCTTTTCTTTGTTTACTCAGTGTAGTGTGTCTCATGCCCAGAGATAAAATTTCGTCCCTGAGTTGAATGCTGTTTGGCGAGCGTTAGGATCATCAGTGTTCTGTCCCGGTCCTCGGGGGACCATCTTCATTTGCGTCTTTTGTTTATCAAGATGTTTGAATATTAACGTGGGCCATTTTTCCGGTAATAATGAAGCAGTGTTGCATATCATCACATCTGCACATTTCCATACTGCTCTGTAATTCTGCCTCTCTCTATCTTAATTTCCTGCTAGATGTATTCCATGAGTACCATCATTTGCATATGAGTAAAAGGTCCTCAGTCTGGGGGAAACCCTCCCTTTTCTTCCTTTGTATTCGGATATTTGTTTGTTTACTCTTCATTTGCACTGGGTGTAAAAAAAAAAAAAAAAAAAAAAAAAGACATTAACGTGATAACATGATGGTCTGTTGCTGTCGCACTACTTTAAATTTACATGTGTTGTATGACAAGGGCCTGAAGACAAAGATGCTAATCACTTCCTCTAATGAGCATTCTTACTCTTCAACCTTGGCCGATCTTACCACCGGTACCTTTGCAGCCATGCTTTTGCACTGCGAGCAGCTCATCTGCTTTATTCACTATCCACTGCAGTCCCCGACAGGTGCTGGTGACGGCAGTGTTTATACCCAAGATCCCCCTAGCGCAAAACTTTAATATTCATGTTGCCCGATAAAGGGAATTACTTCTGATTGCTTGGAGGAACACTGATACATCTGGCAGATAGTGAAAGGGACTAGTTTGAGGATTCAGATTATGTTTTTTATTTTTTTATTTTTATTTTTTTGGCTGGGGTGAACTTTCTCCGGGAGCTAAGTCTTTTAGCTGCAGTCATTTCTTATCTCACTTGGCACACGTTTGTTCCTCTGCGAGCTCAAATATGTCTTACAATGCACATGACCTGCGAAGGGGGAAGAGGGATTTGGAAATACAAGCTAATGGCCAGAAAAGCAAATACATTTCCTAACATTTCATGAAACTGGGATAACTCTGTGGGGTTGTGCAAAAATATTTAATGTATTAAGCCATGGAGAGGATCATACTGCTAATCAGCAGGTTGGTGGATCGATTCCTGGCTGCTCCAGTCTGCATGCAAGTATTCTTTGGCAATGGATGAACCCCAAGTTGCTCCAGTGCCTTTAATGGAGTGTGAATGTTACATAGAAAGCATGTAAATATACAAAAGATTGCTTGTGAGAATAAGACAAGTTGTGTGCTACTCAAGTACCATGTGATATAGATAAAGGTCCTGAGCGCTGTAAAAACCTATCTATTACAGATTTTTCTGACTATAAACTGCATATTTCTGTATCATTTATGTAAAAATAAATAAAATAAATTAAACTGACATGGTGTGCTATGATGAGGCTGAGTGAGTGGCTGACCTGCAGGGCCTTTACCTACTGACACAGGCATCTCTAGGTAAAGAATGACCCTCATTTCTTTGGACACAGCACTAGGTCCGCTCCCCCGGATCTGGGCGCCCATTCCATTTCATGGTGCATCACCTCTGCACGTGATTATGCCGTGCTTTCAGGTGCAAAGGAGGAAATGTTTCGTGAAACTGATGTCCCTGTCAGCGATGTGCGGCTCTCCCTTCTTTTCCCGAGTGTGTCACCTTACTGATTGGTAAATTACCATTCCAATGTGAAGAGTGTCCCCACCCCTGTCCATAGCTCACAGGTGCTGGGAGGATACGAGGCAAAGCGCTCCTGGCCTCATTTGAATTGGCTGAATGGAAGTCAACCGATTTAATTTCGAACGAAGCTGGTAAACGGTTACGATGTCACACATTAAAAACATACGCTCACGCAAACACAGCTACATGCCACATGCTCATTTGCTGACTGAGAAGTAAGAGGATACGATATTTGCTAGCACATAAATAAAAGAAGTAGTGCTAATGGATTTGCTGGATGCTCCTTTAGAGCCAAGAAAACAGTGACATCATTTTATTTCTGAGAATGTGCTTCCTCTAAACCTACGAGGGGAAACTTGAATGCCAGCCAGTATCAGGCAAAGACAATATGCACGGCATAGAAAAGCAGATGATTTGAGCTGGATATGTGTAATTAATTAGTCATTAGTTGATTCTTTGGGCAGCTGAGATGACAAAATGAAATCGACTCAGCAGTTCTGCAAAATTAACACTAAATCTCTTGCTCACTCGCTTTGACGGTCCCTGGGTCATATGCAGTCTGGGTTTATTTTTAAATCCAGATCACACAAGAATCCCACCGAAAAGTGCAGCCAACACAAAGCTGATGATCTAGGAATTATTCAGAGATCATTTTATACACATTTACAAGTAAACATTCAAATACAATCAGTTGCTGCCTTATTAAGACGCATACATACTTACTTATGTGAGAGCTTATGTGAGGCCTGGTGGCCAAGTATGTGCATATGCAATTGCTAATTCATGTTACTGTGTGCAATCTAGTGAATGTGTCTGTCTTCTGTTTGTCTGCCTAGTGTTGGTGTGCATTGGCAGGACAGTGTGGAGCATGGGCTTCTCATCTGGGTCTGATGGTCTATTCTAGACCAGAGACGCTGGCTCAGTAGACTGGAATCCTTCAGGGCACCAGGGACATCTGATTCCCTGACTGCCTAAGCACTGAACTAAATGCTCCTGCATTATTCATGTGTATATCACTTTATTGCTGTGCAAGGTTTTCACTCAAAGTTTCTGCCGCACCATTTACTGTACCTACCCGATAGATGTTAACTGACTAAACTTTCCCCAAACTCCATCTCTCGCTCTCTTTTTCTAGCTCCCTGCCTCGCTCTCACTCATCCATACATTAATGATGACAAGATATTGTGGAAATTTACTTAACACAGGCTCCACATTTTTCTTAGTCACCGAGTCACTGTCTACACTTTGCAATCCACCCCAGGACACACTCCAAGGAGAATGACATTTATTTTTTCGACCCATTCCAACACCGATCGACTGTCATAAAAACTCTTTTTATGGATCCATAAAAATATACCTATAACTAAAGTCTCTGATTTAAGAGTTCCCTTTTTTCCTACACTGGAGTATCAGCAGCATTAACAGCTACACAAACAGATCCACTGGTGGGACATTGATGATGCAACTTTAGTCCGGACTCAATGGTTTTTAGTTCAGATTTTCGAATTGTTTCAACACAGCTGAAAATTTCTTAAGCTGTTGAATGTTACTGATGCAAAACTGAACAAAGATTGAAATAACAATGATGACAAAAAAAATCCACTGGGTTAAGGGTCTTAATCAACAACAGAGTAAAATGTTTTGGTTCACTTTTAGACAGCATATTCTTAAACTGAAGATGGTCAGTTTAATATAATCTCACGATTGAGGTTATTATATTTAATTAAAAGTAATTACTGTAGACAAAAAACTAAATGTGACACTTCTTTTGTTGCGTGAGTCATAGTACAAATTAAATTGAGGTAGTCTAGGAAGCTGCTAGTTTGGCTTTATGATATTGCCAGTTATTCTACAGTGGTGAGATGGTAATTATAGCAGTACTAGTTTTTGTTTAGAAAAGAAAAGAGGATCTACTTTCAGTTGCTGCCTCATTGGGGTTGTCACAGCAGGGAGCTCTGCATGTTTGATTTTACACCGCATGCCCTTCCTGACGCAAGCCCAAGGGATTTGTGTCTCCCCTTGAGATTAAATCAGGAATCTTCTCCTTGTTAGGAGTGTAAACCACTGCATTATGGAGCATTCGTTGCTTAAAAAGCATCCTTTTTTAACTAACAAGTTAAAGTCCAAATCTATCAGAATTTGCATGGTCGAATTTTGGAGTGCAATCCACCAGTTTTTGTGCAGAGGTCCTGATTGATAAAGGTCTGATTAAAGTCTGCTGAATGGGCAGATGTACTTGTGTGGAGAGCTAATGCTCTTCTTGTTGGAGCCTTGTAATGTAAGGCCCTTCCATAGATCTGGAGATCTACTTAATCCTCTCTTTAGTTCCCTGTGGTGCAAAACAATGAGGCTGGAGATTTTCCAGTCCTAGCAACAGATAAACATCCAGGAAAGCAGATGAAGAGCAGAGCTGACTCAATAGCTGGGCTGTTGCTGTGGAGCAGTGTTGAAGATAATGTGGTATGACATGCCGTTTTGATCTGGACTGCTTTAACACAAGATGCTTTAAGCCATACACAGGGCAAATGGAAGTCTGTGCTAATTACCTGCGTGAGTCAGGCACAGAGCACGAGAGGGGATTGCTAAGCTCTGCCAACATGCTTCCACACCTTTGGACCCGCATTACTCCAGCCGTCGGGTTTCTCCTGGTCAATGCATTGCAGCACTAGGCTGCCCTTATTGTGTTGTGGCTCCAGTCTGACATGTTTGATGGCCGTTCGGCTTTGATACGACATCACTTGTAATTGCCATCCCTGTTCCCTTGCCTGCATGCTTTCATTTGGATTTGATCAGGAAAAGAAGGATCATCCCACTCGAGTTGTGTGAAGAATTTCTGTACATGGTTGGCAAGCTAACCGGACCCTTAGCAAATCATAGAGCCTCGGTCCCTACTGTTTCAGATTGCAAGCTGCCGTGGTAACCAAGGCAGCATGGCCTTTAAAATGTCGTAGCAAGAAATGGCACAATGCATAACCCTTCTTCCCAGAAACACAGCATGTGAATTGTGAAAATTACCACTGATAAATATAATGAACAAGACTCCCTGCTTTATAGCGGTACATCTGAACCTGTTCATGATCTCTACTGGGTGTGAAGGCCATAGCTTAAATTGCCACAGTCAAGGCATCTATGCTCTTTGTGCGCAACAATAGATGCTGACAAAATAGAAAGGACAGCTTTTCTAAAATGTCAGACAGTAGGGGTCCTGCTGAAATATCTCCCCTCTCTCTCTCTCTCTCTGTCTATCTTGATCGATAAAGCTACCTTTGACAATGCTGCATGTTGTCACCATGACATTTGGTCACCCTTCTTTATTCCCTCACCTGGCTCACTGCTGAATAGGAATATAACAATGAGATTTAATACAGGATCAATAGCTACACACCAATGATACATTCACTCGCATAATGAATACTGATGGATGAAAACAAATTCCTTTTATGGGGAATTTGTATTCTGGACAGTGTGTCTGTAATAGCCATGCCTATGATGTTTCATTATGGTCTTACCGCCTGTGTGTTTTTCTCTCCATCTATACAATCAGAGAAAGGATATAGGCATGATTTAATCAAGTCTATGGCAGTAACGACAACACAAGCTCTTGTGTATTTATGAAGAGTGCTCTATGTGTGCTTGCATCTGTGTGATCTCATGCCCGTGAATAGCGTTGCCATTGTTTGCATTTCATTCAACAGTTATAGGCTTAGTGCAATATGCATAATAAATACTGAAAATGAATTGATCTTTACCACATGCCCCTGCCTGAATATTGAGTTATATTTCAGGGGTCCTACATTCGTAATGTTTGTACTGCATGCACGGATTTCTGACTGGAATATACATGCGTGAGTTATCTATATTTACATTGTTTGTTTACTGTACATGTTGAGCAGTGTGTTCATATTGCTAGGCATATGTGATTGCTTTAATTTCCTTGTGCAAAGTAGTATGTACATGCCCATGAAATAACTCCTATTATATAAATTCCATTTAGTGCATAACTTTCTCCGTGTTTGTAAGTACCACTACCACAAAACAAACTCGGTATCCTCCAGCCTGCTGTTGTTTGATAGCCACCTTAGTGTGTTGTATTGTTTGGTGTTTGGGCTTTGGGCCTGCGTCTGGGGCCCTGCATGACTGACACCCAGTGTTTAAACATCTCTTCACGTGTTTCCCTTTTGATCAGTGTCTGCCATTCTTACTGATTTTCCAAATCACTGATGCTTGTCAAAGAATTAATTAACTGGATCGTTGCTCCGTTGACTCCAGCACCAGCTGTGGGGTTCACCAGAGAGACCTCAGTATTCTCACAGCATTCCAAGCTAATCACCCACAGTCCATTTCAAAGTCAACCTGACTGCCCACTACCCAGAAAATAATGTGGAATTAGACTGCATCCTGACATTAACGGTTTCATATTTGCATACAGTGTAGAGCAGAAGAGCGTGCAGCAGCTTGTCAGTGGGAGGTGAATATCAGCATCAGAGACAGTGCCTGTAGCAGTTGCTGATAAGCATTGCACAAATTGTACATCCTTGCTGTGTTATTAGCCGATGTATATTATGATATATTCATTCATTCATGTGCTACCTGCACACTCAGTGCAAGTCACTCATCTTTGAAGATCACAGTTTAGCTAAAACAAATGAAGGCAATAATTAGCAAAATTCTTGAATCAAGCATATAACGACAACGCACCAAGTGTATTTTGACTAATGCAAAATAGGCTTGGGGGCAAAGAGGTACTGGATTTACTAAAACTTGTATATATTTGTTTCTTTGCATGATAAAGTTCCACCGTTGCTCACTGACAGTTGTTTTTGAAAGATTTGGGACTGTGCAATGATTTCTACAACAAAATCATTTCTAATTTTTAAACCATTTTCTCCCGAGGATCAGCATATCGTGATAATTCAGTGTTGGTCTTTTATGTATTGATATTTTGCTGGCTTTTCATAGTCTTTTATTGGTACTGTGTTTTATGGATGACTCTCAAAATTCCTTGCATTGAAAAACATCAGTTTTAAAAAGGTGAGCCAGCTTTACTTCTGAAAGATTCATGTAATACCCAACAATGTCCCTAACCTGTTGGAAGTTTTTCTGATTAGTTACACAGTTTATACCACTTTACGTTTTTTTTTTTTTCCAGTCTTTTGTTGCCTTTTATCCTCACTTATCTGAAAGCTGCAAATAGTATATAAGAAATGATATTGTGTGATTTTTTTTTCACTATTTTCAAATCGCTCTAGGGTTTAAATGACTTTCACTGCATTCTGTCACATTTTGATTTTACAAAGTATTTTGGACAAAGCCTTGCAGAAGTCTTGGTGATTCCACATTATAAGCTCGACATATTCAGTATTGGTTTCCCTTCAGGGAGTATCAAGCCATGCATCTTGCTGTGAGGCTTGCATATGTAAATAGGCTATAAATACACTGTGCCTGCTCATTGGTTTTGTCTGTCGGTCTGTCCGTCTGCTCGCCTGCTGGTGTGTCTGCAAGGTTGCAGCAGCATGACGTCAGCCCAGCTCCGAGCACTCACTGACCTCTGTCACAGTGAGGGGAGTGCAGTGCACGCTAGACAGCCATATAACAGTGCAGACAATGTAGGCATAGCATAAACAGAGAGACCTGAGTGCAGAAGGAAATTGATTGCAACATGTTGCAGTATAGCCAGAGACAGGGCTTAGGAACATTAGGACTGGAAAGGTGAGAGCTGTAGGATTTTAAAGACTGATCTTAACATGCTCTTTAACTAGAAAACATAAAAGAAAATAAGGAAGAATAATATTCAGAAACAAAACATTTCAATACAACTTTAAAATTTGCCTGATGAATATACAAATGAAGCCATCTTCAACAACATATATACATCTATTCAGCACAGGGCACTTAAGTGCAACAATGTTACTGAAGGTTTAAGTGTGTTTTAATTATGCTGATTATAATCTGAACATTTGCTATTGGAATAAGCACAATAAGCTCAGCAGACATCCTCTACAGGAACCAGTCGCAGCCACTGTAACTGTGTCACTGTCAGTAAGTGTGTGTGTGCGTACATGTGTGTGTGTATTCACTTGTGCGATCATTGTAGTCATTACCTAGTTTCCGTTCCTAGCCTCAAGCAAAATAAGAAATAGCAGTCTTTTATTCTGACAAGTTGTCATTCAGGTGGGGTTTTTTCCCCTCCCAGTTTGTTTCAAAGGTTGTCCGACTTTGCTTTCAGAGACTTCTGTCAGTTTGGTGGGTGACAGCTGATAGTGTGCCTGTCCACAGGAAATTAGTTTGCAAGATTTCTGTTAATGAATAAACATTATGAACTTCAGAAGGGCTCTCAGAGCAGCAAAAATGTGTTCAGTCACACTATCTTGTTTTTTTTTTTGTTTTTTTGAAGGCTTTATTTTAACACAAGATGAGGGAGAGATTTTTTAACTCACGGCAATGTATGACCTTAAACTGATTTCGGAGAAATTTTTGACACCGTTCTCAGCAAATAAGTTCTGTCAGGCTTTCGAGCCATCTTCTTTTAACCTTTCACAATTTTAGCTTGCACATTAAATACAACGTCTCATTCCATTATTCAATGTCCCATTTCCTAGCAGGCTCAAAACCTCAGCAGGTCTCCTCTGGCTTTTTTTTTTTTTCCCAATCCAATCCTATTTCACAGAGACACTGTATTAAAAGTGAGTGCATTCTTTGGCTCATAAATACCCTCTCTTTATTTACAGTCTCTCAAATGACGAATGTATTTTGCCATATTTACCTGTGGTTGCCTCAGCACTCTGAATTCATTATCTGTAAATTTGGGCAACAGAGAACATTTTCCCCTCCAAAAAAAACTCACGGATCAGGGCTGATGGAAGACATCCATAGAGCCTCGGGGCCAAATGACAGACCCAGAATGGGACATTTGTTAATATGCTGCAGGAGTTCGACCTCCAGTTTGGAAGGCCAGTGCTAATGTTTGGATATATCTACTGTAGATCATAATGCACCAAATAATTTTTAAGCTGTTATGTTGTAAAATCAATAGTCTAATTTCCTGGCGCATGTGTCAATATCTTGCATTTCCATTTTTTATGAAGTAGTTATTTTGACGTGATATTCTCTGTATGATCTACCAATGGTGTGCATTGCATCAGCCAAATTGGTCCTCCTTATGTTTTTTTTTTTTTGCCTTTGCGTGTCTTTTTAATGGGTGAATTTAAGAAAACAATTTGGGTTATCCGCCACTTCATGTTTCAATATGGAAATCTAACTTTTGGACTGAAATGTCATTTTTTGCCAGCATCACTGTTTTAGTGTTTCAAAGCATTGTCTACTATGGTATGAAAGCAATCAGGTGAAAACACATTGCTTGTGCCCTGGGCATTGCTTTTCACAAACCTCATCTCAACTCAGAGATATGGTATAACACCTTTGGATCCATGAAAAAGCACCTTGCACTGAAGTGAGAAATTGGCTACGAGTCATTATGCACAAACACCTAATGCCTTGGCATTTTCTGTCCCTGCCAAACAATCATCTTCCTCTCCTCTGTCTATTTGCAATTAATGATTGAATTTCAGCCCCCCAAAAAATCCCATTTCTGCTTTGTGTATGTATCCCAATACACACAACTGCTACCAGTCCACACAGCAGCATGCACAGCAAAGCTTATCTCCAGCCTTTAGATTGGGGCCTATGGAAACAGTCTTGATTATTTCCCTCCTTCTCCAAAGCACTGCTGTGTGCTTTGGGATTAGAGGCTTTCTGTGGCGGCTGCACATGCACACTGACTGGCTGCAGGCGAGGGAGAGAGAGAGAGGGAGAGAGAGTTATTCTGCTCAACACACACACACACACACACATACACCTCCCTTCACAACCCTCTCTCTCTCTCTTCGTTCAGCACTCAGCCCACCCAACCCTTCCTTCTCCTCCCTCCCTCCCTCCCCATGCCTGACACACTAGCCAGTCCTAGGAGTATTACATCACCCTGATGTAATGTCTAACCAATCACAATACAGCGGCATTAAACCTTCCAGGATTATGGAAGTCAGTAGCTCAGACTGTGTAATGAGTAAGAGAGGGAGACAGGGAGAGTAGCAGCACCATTCAAACGTATTTTCAAGAATAGCCTCCGGATCAATTTTGCCCCTCTTATTCCTGAAGAACGGAAATAGAAATACACGCTGTCAAGGTGCCTTATACTCTTGTACTTGAGACTTAGGAACTGAAGAAACTCTCCGGTGTTCTTGAAAAGTGAGGCAGATAGTGATTCACAGGATAGTATGATTGTTTTGATTTTTTTTTTCTTTGTATTACAGCGGACGTCCCGGATAAGAGCTCCGCTCATGTATTTGTCTAATTCATCACAATAAATATTCACTGTCACTGTACAACATAGTTTAGACAAACTCTTCCTGACCACCACTTTGTTGCTATTTTTTGTTTGACCATCACGCTTTAAGAGGCTACTGTAGCTACTCAAGAGAGCTTTCATCATTAATCATGTGTTTGTTCACTTGTTGGCTTGTTTGTTTGTTTTTTTTACATGCAAGTGACAAAGTTGCAGCTTATATATCTTCTTCTAGATTGTAGTTTATAGTTTTCATTCAAACACTTTTGCTCTGGTTGCTATAATTTTGTTCTGTTTACCTCCAATTATTATATTCAAGTTCAAGATTTTTTTTTTTTCCATATTGTATTAAGAAATAAGTTGAGTTGTCAGGTTACGCAGTTGCACAAGAAGCCTTTTCAGTGAAACCTAATTGAGTAAAATCAGCCAATTGTCTTGTCTTAATAATGTGTAAGTGTCTACTTCTGGATGTCAGGGTTAGAAGGCAGTCTTTAGTGTCATCTGAGTCTAGTCTTCCTATTAAATGTGCTCTTTGTTGTCCTTGGTCTCTAAGGAAGATGAAGAGTGTCTATCACGGTGATTGGCACTGCGTAGTACCTTCTTTTACCTCGTGCACACACTAGACACCTGCACGCCCTTCCACCGAGCCACTCAGACACATACACAAGCTCATTCCTACATACACCCTGCAGGCACAGACAACATCAGACGGTGTAGCAGAGGTAGCATCAGCTTGCAGTGTGTGCCGCTTGCCATTTGCTATGGTGTGGATAGTGGATTTGAATGTGTGTGTACAATCAGTGTACTGCCACACCAGTACGCTGACTGTGCCACACTGCTGCTCTGGACACCAAGAGGGGTGGGGGGAAGAAGAAGAAGAAAATCACACGTCTGTGTGGCAAATGCATGTAGCTGCAATGGAAGCACTGCTGGGAAATAACTGTATAATGTAGGGCAGCATGGGAATGCTTGGTTCTGCCAGGACATGTTGCAGGGAATGATGAATTACTGATAGGATAGCAGAAGGCAGTATCCTGCAAAGAAATGCTCACTTCCAGGATCAGTGTTCCATACCATCCATATTTATTCACACTTTGGCTGTGTCAAGATGTGTACTGGCAAAATGCAGTTTTTACAGTATTGCCACTTGTACACTGCACACAAGTGGACAGTTCATAGCAAAACTGTCAACAACAGTTTGGATCAGAATTCAATTTTAAACCCATTGCAAAGTAAAAACAAAGAAGGAAAAATAAAACATGTATAACAGTTCTGCAGAGGCTCACATATTTAGCCTTGTGTGTGAGTGTGAGCACAGCCGAGGTAATTCTAACACCCTCATACTTTCACCCCCGTAATGCAGCTTCTGTGTTTGAGAGAGGTAGTAGCATCTGTGGTGTCATGTTTGCTTTCGCTTCAGGTCTTGGTGGGGGTGGACACTGAGAAAGTTGTGGCTGTTTTACCTGACACACTTCTAATTCCTCCGCGCCATGGGACCATCTACCCCCCAGCTTTTTTTGTTTTCCTTTCCCATTTGAAGCTCTGCCAAATGGGACGAGGCCAGAGGAAACTGCCACATTTTTGCTTGAATGGCTGCTACTGCTGTTAGAGCTGGAGTCAGCACCGCTTGCTCTCTCTGTGTCGCTCTCTCGTGTTCTTGTTCTTGCTTTCATTCTCATTTTCTCTGTCTTTTCACTGACAGATCAAGCGACCACCCCCTACCCACCATCTCCCAATCCCTTGTCTTGTTCCCCATCCCCCATTCGTAAGCGCAACCATATTTGCCGGTGCAATATATGCAACTTTGGGTTGCAAAACAGGTAGAAAAATGAGACATCCTGTAGCGAGGCCATCTCATTAGAAATATATATTCACAACGTTCTGAGCACAGCTTTCAAATTTTACATACAGCGATGTGCAGAAGAGGGAAAGTAAGCGCGAGACAGAAAGAGAGGGGAAAGATTAATGTAAATCTCAAAATAAGGAAGGCATTAATATTTCATTAGTGTCTTTTTTTTTCTGTGAGTGACAGAGCAGGGGAGATAGTGGCTGATTTAATGATTTTAGAGTCTCTTTCTTTCATTTGTTCTCTCCCTCCCTCCACTGTCGCTGCCTCCCCTGGTTTCCCAGTCAGCAGATGGGCTTAGCTT
The DNA here is from genome assembly GCA_015108515.1 of Hemichromis elongatus. Taxonomy (NCBI): domain Eukaryota; kingdom Metazoa; phylum Chordata; class Actinopteri; order Cichliformes; family Cichlidae; genus Hemichromis; species Hemichromis elongatus. The sequence continues at coordinate 2,446 of VUQR01024845.1, read as the reverse complement.
CATCTTTTTTATGAATTCCTCACAGACTCAGCTGCACGTAATTACAGTCAATTCTTCCTTATCTCTCAAATTAAAAAGATTAGATTATTTGTGAAAGAAATGTATGCAGCTCCTCTCAACTGATAGGGTGAACCAGACTGCATAGTAGGTTATATGCATTACCACCACAACCACCACCGCCGCCTACCCATCCCTGGAAAAAAAAAAAAAAGCCCACAGGCACCTTCACAGACCTGTACTTTACATAGCTCTGTGCATGTAGATATCAGCTTACTTCATTTCAATATAGGTGCTATGTCAGTGTACAGTATTATCTTCAATAAACTGTCTGTTCTGAAAGAATATTACACTCATGTTTTCACATTTTTAGAAACCCACTGGATATGGATATGTACTGTCTGTTACAAAGAATATAGACTCGACTATGAATCAGCAACCAGCTTTGAACCTTTGTGGGGCTGACTCCGTATCAGTATTGCAGATTGCCTCTTGCTTTGCTCAGATAAGACCCAGCAAGGTATTCTGATATCTGATACACTAGTCAGCACAGCTGCTGTGTTTTTGTACCACATATTGTCATATTTTGCCAGTCTTATGGGTGTTAATACATTTTTGTGCAAAACAAACACATTCACTTGGGCATCACATAAAGCCACACATCAGGTCTGGTAGAAAAACTGATAATTTACTGCATATGCATTATGCAATATATGTTAACAAATGAACTCAAACCCAACTTTATGAGACTCAAAAAGAGGATAAAATGTAGAAGTTTAGATTAAGATGTGGAGCGGTGCTTTTATTGACTCGATATTGATCTCTTACAGTGATGTTGTTTGATTATTCTGCTCTGGCTTCCAGGAGGAACAGTCATTGTTGAGTGGAAATGGAATATAATCCAGATTTCTCTCGCCACCCAAGGGATTAGTTTACTCACCATCACCTCCAGCATTACCAATTGATTGGCTCATTGAGAGCACATCCATTCCAGGTCATGAACTGTATTCAGCCCACAAGCAATGGAAGGATTTCTCAGATCTGCATAGATTCCACTGTTTTTCTTGTAACCCTGACAGCCCATGCATTGATAATGCTGTAGTTTTTTTTAAACCTCATTTGTAGCAAATACCGGGAAACATCTAAATCAATTTTTAAGGAATATCTTTTTCATCCTTTAACATTTTGAAATTTTTATACAGCTGACTGGTGTTTACATTTCTGGACTATTTTATGTTAGACTATTTTGTGAGGTTTAGTGAGTGAATGAAACAACAAAAAAAATATTTCAGATTTTTACCAGAATGAGCCAAAACCAAAGCCTGTCATAGCATTTGTGCTGTTGGGCCAACATCTTTGACCTGTCAGTACAAACACGGGAGCAGGACTTTCTCAGGATGTCTGAGGTGTGGGTTCGGTGGGTTGTAAATTGCACTGCTACATACCCTGGATGTTGATCAAGCTGGAATCTTGGAAGTCTGGAGGGCTGGTCAATATCTCGGGCTCTTTGATCTCTTTCCTCAGCTGTTTCTTATCCGATTTTGCAGCACGATGTAGCATCGTCCTGTTGATGCTGCCTCGTCGGGCAGTGCCCTTGGCATTTGCTTGGGTATCTGCAACAATTTTTAGGTAAATGGTGCATGTCAAAGCAGGATCCACTCAAATACCAGGACCCAAAGAATTCCAGTTAAACATTCCTACAACAGTATTGTGGGAAGACTGTCACATTTATTTGCCTTTTAAATACATTCACTTCTTTTAAATATTTACCTTTTTAAAAAATCCTCTATCGTTGCTTATTCTTTATACATATTGTGTGGCTTAATAGCAAAAATAAATAGCATATGTTGGTGCATTTCAGTAGACTTGATATTCCACCACTGTGAGTAACTTCTACAATGTAGCAATTGCAGGCTGTTTGGCAAAATCTCAAAAATAAAATAATAGAAAGGTCGATAAATTGGCGCAGGTTCTATTTTTTTTACTAGTTTTCGTGAATTGTCATGTGGAAATGAAGAGTGGGAAGACTGACACAAAGGGAATAACTAGTGGTCAGTGTCGGTCTGTGAAGGTTCTCAGTCATCCAGGTCATCGTAGTCTAAGGAACTATCTGGACTTCTTTAGTCCAGACGCCTGTCAGTGTCATGTTTCATTGGCATAGACTTTTAGGCTACGTCCACACTAGTCCGGATCTTTTGGAAAACGGAGCTTTCGTGGAAAAACGATCCCCGTCCACACTATCGTTTTGAGTCGTTTTTCACACCTTTGCGCGTCCAGTACCGCGCATGCGTGAAATGATAGACGAGCCGACCTGCCTGTTGTTTATTTACTTTCCGGCTCTTTAAAACGAGCGGCGAAATGGCGAGACAAAGCACCGAATGTGTCAAATGGAATGATAATGAGGTGGAGCTGTTGCTCCGAGTCACAAATGAGTACATATTAATCTTCA
>VUQR01024844.1:0-17466 GCA_015108515.1 Hemichromis elongatus | reverse complement strand
ACAATGAGCTCTTTGGTTTTCTTAGTGTTCAGTGCCAGGTTGTTTTCTGAACACCATGCTGCCAGCTTCAGGACTTCCTCTCTGTAGTCTGCCTCGTCTCCCTTTGAGATGAGTCCGACTACCGTGGTGTCATCAGCAAACTTGATGATGAGATTGTTGTTGTGGGTCGAACTGCAGTCGTGGGTGTAGAGAGAATACAGGAGGGGGCTCAGCACACAGCCCTGTGGGGAGCCGGTGCTTAGTGTGCGAGTGGAGGAGAGATGACGGCCGAGTTTTACAGTCTGGGGCCGGTTTGTGAGAAAGTCCTTTATCCAGGCACATGTGAGAGGAGGGAGGCCAAGAGTGACCAGTTTGGTGATGAGGATGTCCGGGATGATTGTATTAAAGGCTGAGCTGTAGTCCACGAAGAGCATTCGGACGTAGCTCTGCCGCTGCTCTAGGTGACTCAGCACAGCGTGGAGGGCTGTGGCGATGGCGTCTTCTGTGGATCTGTTTGCGCGGTATGCAAACTGGTGGGGGTCGAATTCTGGGGGGAGGTAATCCTTGATGTGCTGAAGGACTAGTCTCTCAAAGCATTTCATGATTACCGGTGTGAGGGCCACAGGGCGGTAATCATTCAGGCTGGAGATGGGAGACTTCTTTGGCACTGGGATGATTGTGGCTGATTTTAGACAGGATGGGATGGCTGCCTGATCCAGTGAGAGGTTGAAGAGTCTGGTGAAGATGAGGGTGAGCTGGTGTGCGCATGCTCTTAGTACCTTGCCAGGTACTCCGTCTGGACCGGCCGCCTTCCTGGGGTTCACTGCTAGGAGCACACGTCTGACATCGTGCTCCGTTACAGTGAGTGGAGCGGTGCAGGAACCAGGTGAGGATGAGGATGGGAGCAGGGCTGAGGCAGATGAGTGCTGCTGTTGTGGTGTTTCAAAGCGGGCAAAGAAGCTGTTTATTTCCTCTGCCAGCTGCACACTCAGGTTTTCTGTTTTCGCAGTGCTGCCTCTGTGGTTGATGATGTCATGCATGCCCTGCCACACCTCCCGTGTGTTGTTGCTGGACAGGTGGGACTCGATGTTTCTTTTGTGGTCTGACTTGGCTTTTTTAATCCCCCTTTTCAGGTCAGCTCAAGCAGCCCTGTACAGAGCTCTGTCACCTGACCTGAAGGGCTTTGAGGAGTGAGCGGACCTCGCTGGTCATCCAGGGTTTTTAGTTTGGGAAAACCCGAATGCTTTTGTCCACAGTCACATTTGCAGTACAGAACTTGATGTAGTCCAGTACTGATCCTGTGAAAGTTTCTAGGTCCTGGTGTTCAAATATGTCCCAGTCTGTCTTCGTGAAGCAGTCCTGTAGTTTGGAGAGAGCATTTTCAGGCCAGGTTGTAACCGTCTTTGTGGTGGGCCTGGCACTGCACCTGAGGGGGGTGTAGGCTGGGGAGAGCAGGAGGGAGAGGTGATCGGACTGACCGAGGTGGGGGAGGGGTATGACTCTATTTGCATGCTTGATGTTGGAGTAAACATGATCTAGAGTGTTTTCTCCTCTGGTGGGACATTTGGCATGCTGATAGAACTTTGGGAGTACAGTCTTTATGTTGGCTTTATAAAAGTCACCTGCAATTATGTGAACACCGTTCGGGTGGGCCCGCTGCTGTTCGTTAATAGTGTTTAGCAGGATAGCGAGCGCCGTGTTTATGTTGGCATTGGGTGGAATGTACACAGCCGTGATGATCACTACTGTTAGCTCTCTCGGTAGAAAAAAAGGCCGGCATCTTACTGACATGTACTCGAGGTTCGGGGAACAGTGACTGTTTATAATTGTCCCGTTGTTGCACCAGCTTTCATGCACGTAAATGCAGAGCCCCCTGCTCCTTTGTCCTGTCCCAGCGGAGCAGAGTGCTGCCTAGTCCCGATGACAATCCACGGGGAGCCTGGTGGTCTCGCTATGTGATCTGGGATGTTGTGTGTGTAAAGAAAGTCCAGTGAAACAGATGTTTGATGCTGATCACCGATGTCTATGAGGCTCTGGCAAGTGTAGCAAACTTTGAGAGCAGAGCCGATAGTGCAAGAAAAAATAATAAGAAGGACATACAAACTAAACAAACTAAACAAAGGAAAGGAGTACTGAGACGGAGAGCCGTAAGCCGCTGCAACAGTGTGCGCCGCCATCTTAGAAAGCGGATGTTGTACTAGACAGTGCAAAAGCTCCCGAGTTGTCCTCTTCAAGTACACCTTCAGGTGTAGACCAACCTATAGCTCTCACTAAAGAAACTGTTGAACCCACAGAGTCCTGCTCTAGCCTTAAAGAGGAAACGGTCCAAAGTCTCAGCGGTGACTTGATCAGTATTCTGCTAATAAAAACAATTGTGTGGGGATTTTCACTTACCTGTTTAAGGTCATTTGATATTTTTTAACAAAAAGATATTTTAGGGGGGCTTGGCACTAATTTGTGATTATTTACATATTTTTTCTTGCTTTTTCAAAAGAGCCCAGTAACAGTGCATCAGAATCCCCAGTGTGCAGTGTTAGCTGTCAAGAAGTCCCCAAAAATGCACCCCAGTCTAACTCTTTCTGCCCCCAATCATCCGTCCAGCCCTATGTGAATGAACCACTTCCTGCGGTATGATATGATCCTGTATATATTTGTTATTTTTCCCTGAAAGATTTTGTTTTGTTAGTTAGTGGGTTAGACATTAAAATGCACTCACTCGATGTACCTATAAGGGGGCTTTATTACACAATTTAGTCTGTGGGCAATTGCAGATTTAATGAGAATAAATGAAAGTCTTTGCTATGTGTTTTCTGCTGCATTAAAGAGTACTTTGTTTGGTTTTGTCTTTTTTTACTCTGTGCTCTCATACTTCTATTTGATCCTATCTAGGAGATCTCAGAGTACCTGTGCTTGCACTGGGACACATTGTGCCATTCTTATGTAGATGGTGTAAAGACGGTGATGCAAGAGCTGCGCTTGCAACGCTCTGATATCAACCATCACCTGTTTAACGTCAGGTATTCTGTCAAGCCTTCTAGGTAGCGTGAACTTGCTTTATTCCATGTCAGGCACTAAGTACAGATGAGCCCCTTGCTGTCGCTGCCTAAGCCAGGATCACATTTATGTTCTACAGAACATAAATGTTCTATAGTTGAGTAGCGGTGGGCTTTGGAGACACCCAGAGCCTCCTGTTATCTGAAATCAGTTTTTATTCTTCACAACTGAGTTTTTGTCATGTTTTAGTGTATAATCAACTTGCAAAGACAGCATGAATCACAAGGTGACACGTTTAAATCGTCTTAATTGTTTATACAATTAGGTCAGAAATTTTTACGAATAAAAGATGAGTTTTCATTGAAAACAATCATTCATGAATACTGATGCTATATTAATTTATTAATGTGCTTTTTTTTGGTTTTCGGTGTCTGTAGAGAGTGTTACAAACATTATATTGGGCGCCCAGACTTGAAGCAGGAGTTAGTGTCTCAATGGCAGAAGGACTTCAACAGCATACCTGATGATATGAGAGAAGATGAGGATACCAAAGCAGAGCTACATCTGAGATTGGATGTAAGAAGAATTTACATACAAAACAAAACAAATATTCCTAAAGTTATGAAATTTGTATTAAAAGCCATTTTTAAAATGAAATAAACTTGAAAAAACATATTTAGGATTCAATGATTTGCGTACGTACAGGAGCTACGTGAAAGTTTGTGGGACATTATTGACAAGCGTAAGGAGGAGGATGATCAAGAGCAGAGATCTCTCATCAGTGATGGTTGGTTGGAGGAGCGCATTGTTGTTCTTATCAACCACCACTTTATACTTATGCAGGTAACATTGTTGTTTTTTGGTTTGCTATTTTAAATCTGTAGCCTATGTCTTTTAAATAAATATATCTTTTGAATATCCCCATAATCTTTGATTGTTAATGTCGTTTAGGTGGAGTTGAACCGCTTCCAGGAGACGCTCTGTATTCTCAGGGTCTACTATTTCAGCATGTGTAAAAAGATGCTTCCTCAACCACTCTCAAATTTTTTTTATATTCCCTTAATCGAAAACACAGAAAATAAGGATCAGGATGATAGGCAAGAGTCATACTATTATTACCTACTCAGACATATTATTACAAAATACTGAATTGAAATGAAATGATAGAACGCTCAATATTTACACATAATGAGAGCAGAAATTTTTTGTTTTATCAGTACTGAACCAACAGGTCTGGATGAAGGAGAAGGAGAGGACAAGAAGAAGATAAGTTTGTAAGTAAGAAGCACCATTGCACCTAGTTTTTATTGTTTGTTGTTCACTCATGAAAACACTTCCCTGTTTTGTTTTGTTTTGTTTTTCTTTAGTACTCCACTCACCGGACATCCTGACGCCTCTGGAAGGGTCTCCAATACAAAAGGCCAAGATCAGCCAGAACCTGTTCAAGTCAGATTTCCTGCCTCTCTTTATGTTCCCTATATTTTTTTCACATACACACACACACACACACACACACAGACACATTTTGAGATGTTAATGAAATTTAAATGCAGTTTTGAAATTGTACCTTAACTTACATGAAAATGTTAATGTTATTGACCATTTTCACTTAATAGCCGCCACATGAAAAACTGATATCTTACTACAAGGAGGCACTCACAGCTATCAGCAATCTGGTAATGGTCTGTGTATATTTCTAAAAATTTAATGGAGGTAATTTTATGAAAGTATATACACTTGATTTCTCAATGGAATGGGTTATATTTTCTATAGGCGTCAGGAGAAACAGATAGGCCGGAGACAACAGAGCAGATGGAGAAAATACCAGAGAAAGAAAAAGAGAAGGCCTCCACAAGTGCAAAAAACAACAACAAACAAAAGCAGTCATCCAAAAAAGGCATGTCTCATGTAGATAATTAATAAAGTCTTAGAGGTGCCCACATAATATTCACTTGGAGTAAGTTTTTTTTCTTCCATTGTTCATTTTGTTGCTCCAGATCAGTCCCCACCACTGACACCTAAACAGGCAACAGTCGAGGAGAGAAAGACGCCTTATAATCATGTAATTAAGGAAGAATTACACAAGGAATATTCAGCTGCAGTAACTCATGAGGGTATACACACACACACACATTAAGAGAGGCAGTATTTTGCCTCTCTGTCTCTCATATTCATCTATGAATGTATATATGCAGATGTGTTGTTTTATATATATATATATATATATATATATATATATATACTGTATATACACACACACATTGTGTTCCTCTGTTTGTGTGCATGTGCCTGTTTTTTAGAGGATGCAGTAAAGGCCCGCATTGCACTGGTGAAAGCTCATGGTCTGATGATGGTACAGTCTCTGCAAAGCAGAACAGAAGAGATTTTTGGCAATATGGCGAAGTGGCTACAGGAACGCTATCTTGCAGAAATGAAGAGGTATGGTACAGTGTGAGCATCAGCTTGAAACAGTCTTTGGATCTAGCTATCTCTCAGTGTAATTGTATTACCTAAGCCCTTTAAATTGCAAAGAATAGCACTGCACTTTTGCCTCTTTGTGTAATTTTTCTTGATTTTGCCACAAATTATGTTAGTGTGTCATTGTTGCCATAATGCTATACATGTATGTGAATAGGTACCTTTGACAATAAGATAAATTTTATACTAATTGTCAACTTTTTATACACTATTTTTAGCTAAAAAGTTGCTTCTAGAGTTGCTCTGGAACTAATATCTGATAATACAGAAATAAATACTGCTTATACATGATGCAGGTTTTAAAAAGATCTATTTTTTAAACATGTTTGAGCCGAATCAGAGAGATTAAAAAGAGATGCATGGGCATAAAAAACATGCTTCATATTATATGTCTTTCTTCTTTTCTTTAGTATTGACCAATTAACAGAAGTGGCTAGCCACCACATAGAGACTGGTGCTAAGCTGAAGAATCAGCTGGTGTTGGTATGTAATGACTCCTTTTTTATATATATCATATTTTAATAGATTATTCCACAAGAATCTGACACTTCCATCATTTTCCATATTCTCTTCTTCAGGAGTGTTCTGAATTCTATGTGAATGGAGACCACCGCATGGTTGCTAGCCCAGTTCCCCCTCCCCATCCACCTCCTTTGGAGAAACCCGTGAGGTCCACCCCAACCATAGCTCAGCTAGAGTTACTGTACCAGCAGCTATACAGCATTTCTCCATCAGGTGCAAATTGGAGAGACAAACTCTGGTGTGGGGCAGTTAATTCTACAGTAATGTCGGTCAATCCAGCCATCATTTACTTCTCCTCCTTCCTGATTTTAAGGCTTCATGTCTACATCTGAGTTCTTCAGTTTGCTCCAAGATATCATCACTGCTAACATGGGCAGAGACACCTTGCCTGAGCCCTGGATGAACAACAGTGAATCACAGGTACAGAGACTTTTAGAGTTGAGTAATAATATATGACAATGTGTTTTAAAGACTTCAAAACATTTCTACCTAATGTTGTTTAGTCATATTATGCAGATTGTGTCAGTGTTATTGTCTGTTCTATTCCCAGATGATGGAGATTGTGTCTTTATTGACGGACAGCTATGAGCTGGTAGACTGGCGTCGGTTTCTGCTCAGTGCTGCTCTCCCTTGGCCATTTCCTTTGTTAAGTCAGCTGCTGGATGTGCTACAACGGTTCAAGGCAGCAGATACTGGTGACACAGGCTATATAAATGAGGAGGACTACCTAAAAGTAATTCATTTTGTTGCTTTGGTAACTGCAATATGTTAACTGATTTTTTAAAAATACATTGTATCCCTCTACTTTAGATAAAGCTATATACTCACGCTTTGTATGACCCTTCTTGTGCTGTGATCAGGCCTTGGTTTGAGTTATGATATCACATTTAGACTGTATTATATGCAATGAAATACTTACCTCCCTAAAAGGAAGTGATTAAGTAGCTTTTCTTGCCTCCTTTGTCATCAGACAGAGTTGTGGTTTTCCACTGAAAGTGTCCAGACTGTTCCTGAGGACCCCTCTGAGCCTGTACCTTATGAGCGTCTGGCCAACCTGCACAAGGTGACTTCCTGTCAAGCCTAAAGGCTTGGGTTATGTCACCACCACGGTGCAAAATTTAGATAGACGTTGTGCACAAGAAATATAAATTAAAAAAACAAAAACAAAACAGAAGAAAGTTTTAAAACATCAAAGTTGCTATAGAGCATTTTCCAGCTTTTTTAATATTACAAGTTTTTAATTGTATTGTAAAAATCATTAACCTACAACACAAAAGGGAATGGATGCAGTCATGCTGGTCATTTTCTTATTCTTCATCTTCTTTTTACAGGTTAAATGAGCTCCAGATAACAATTGAATTCATTGTAAAATGTGTCTTTTTTTCTCCCCTTTAGTTCTTTTTCCAGTTGTTTGCAGACCGTTCCTTCTCTCCCTCTCAATTGGATTATGTGTCCATGCTAATGTACTTTGCTGCAGACCCCAACCCCACACAGGGCTTCATCCGAGCACTCAGCGTGGTGCTCGGTCAAAAGCTCATGCATTCCTCACTGGATCATCTTGTCAAAGTGAGTATGTCAAAGTAAAAGTATCATGCAAAATCTTTGCATTGCATTTCACATGATCACTTTGGGTTGTGTATTCAGTCTATGCCGATCATAGAAGAGAATGCAGACCTCACCTCCTCTGAACTTGACTACAAGGAAGAAGGGGCTCTCAGTGCATCAAGCTTTTTTGGGGATGAGCAGGAAGTGTCGATCCCTGTTCTTCTTTCAGTCATCTGCCACAAAGTCACTAAGATTGAAGACAAAAGCCACCTTCCTTCCGGCAGCCCGAGTCAGGAGGAGCACACTGCGGTATAGATGCAAATGAGTTTAAACTGTCCATTTAATAAAATATATAAAAATACAACTAAGATAAGTGAATGGTTAAATTAATTTTGAAAATGAATAAATGTAGAAAAATAGGTGAGGTCTTATCTTATTTCAGCAAGACTTTGTAATTTTTGTGGGTCGTTGTGGGCCAGATGTTTAGTCTTGTAAAGCTACTATGATTGAGGTACTGTAAAATAAGATGGGCCAACCTGAAGAAAATCTCCTGTATAACTAACTGTAATTTGTTGTATCTGTGTAATAGCAGAACTGAAGAATAGATGCATTTCAAGGAATAGGATTGGGAGCCAATAGGAGAAAAGCCTACAATGCAAAACCTGACCATAATTATTAACCATTACACTAACCTCTACTCTAATGGTAATACTGTTACTATCTGCTGGCCTGCAGAACCTGGTGGAAGTATTCAGAGAGCTGGGATATGATCCTGAGGACAATGTCCCCTTTTCCATTCTCTCTCAGCATCCTTCTATTCAGTTGCTGATGGAGACATGTACACACCACCAGCTTGTGGTAAGTCTACTCCTACACTGATCAGTCATGTCTACTGATCTACAGTTGTGGTCAGCAGTTTACATGCAGTTTACATGCAGTCATCATGAGCATAAATGTCACAGTCATTTGGGGCTCTTGATGATTTCTTTGAATTGTTCTTTTCCAGGGTGGAATGATTGCACAGTATATTTCTTCAATTACTTTATTTTCTCTAAACACACAATGTCAAAAGCATGCAAATAGGCATACACATACTGTACATCTCCACTACATTTGTTTAATTTTCGCTTAGCAAGTTGCACCTTAACCAAATGCTTTTATCAACAAGCTTCTGGCATAATTCTGGCTGGATATTTGACAACTCTTCTTGGGAGCACCTTCATCCTCACTGGAAAAAGAACACTTCAAATAAATCATTAAATACCCCAAATGATGATGGGTGTATGTAAACTTCTGATTTTAACTGTATGTTTAACATAATGTGCAACAGTTTTCTCACTAAGTATTTCTCACTCCCTTTCAGAACATCCATGCAGTGCTACTGGACAATCAGCAAGGAGGAGAGGCTGACAGCGCAAAACTTTCATAAAGGATAAGATAAAGACATAATTCTGACCCTGCTATGAAGAACTCTAACTTGGAAAGTGCACATGTGCACGGAGAGGCTGGATAACATCAGGGGGAGGCTCGCGGCTCTCCAGCGAGAGATAATGAGAGAGACCAGTGATGGACATTAGATCAACTGTAAAAATTTGACATGTAGTTGGTCTCACTAAAGCAAGAAAACCATCATTATTTCCATTCGGCTGCCAGATCGGCGCCAGCTGGGATCTCAAGGCTGGAGCTGAAACATAGCAACAATTTCTCCCCTGATAACAAACTGTGTTTAGACTCTTTGTTCCAACGCCTTCGTACGCTTATCTCCAAGGCCGAGACGGATGGCGGGTCGGGCCCAGCGCTGGAAGGCTGCAGGGTGGATGCTGTGTCTGGATTGGCCTACTTGTCTCACCCCTTACCCACCCCCACTGCTTGTCACGTGTTACATGGTGTTCATGTGTTTTATCTGCTTTTTTTGTGCTGAGGTGTTTTTTTTCCTCCTCCTCTCACCTCATGTTGTGTATTTTCGCTGTTTTTCCTATCAGCCTACCTATCTGACCTGTGTCCCTATGTGATGTCTGTGTATGTTTTTGGTCGGAAGGTTCCTTTGTAAGTGCGTGTGCGCATAGCATGCTGCCTGCTGTAACTGAAATTTCCCCTGTGGGACTATTAAAGGATTATTCAATGTGGATGCTTTTGAAGCATTTTCATTACTTTAATATTTAAAATGGTATGTTGATTCAAATAAATAGATGTGCATCCATACACTGGTGTTGTACTGCATATTTGAGATGAGAACAATAACATATAGTGGTGGGATTGACCCTGCTAACTTTTTTTTTCTGCGATACACTCCAGCAGTTTTCATGACTTATGTGCTTTTTTTAAATGAACTCTTGTCCAGGATCATTCAGATGTCAAGCTTGATTTGTCTGTCACTGCTCGCTGTGGCACCAACAACCCTATCATAGTTCATTCAGGACTTATGTGTTATAGTAACAGCTTTCCACTTTTATCATAAACAAAGAAGTATAAATAAATGATATTTCAACAAATAATGTAGATTGTTAGACAACTTTTCTTACTAAAGGAAAAAAAAAACACAGTATACCAATACTATGTTTTAATAATAGGACCTCTCTTTGTAAAAGGAGGGTTTTGCCAAGCAGGAGGCATTTTTTGGTTTTATGCTGATAACTCATTTTGTTCTGCTGATATCTCCTGGAAATTTGTCAATTTGTCTTGATCATTACTCAGTTTAATAAGGTGGCTTGCTAATTAAATCGAACTTTTCCATAAAGAATTGTTTTATCGGAAAGGTTTTATCTGCCTTTAATGAAGGAGAATTATTTTGTTACCACATAATACAAACAGCGGGGGTTATATGTTTTGGACTTTTTTCGCTTCTGGCTATCCCAGTTGCTTCAGTCTAAGATCCTGTCTGACTGGTATGTAGTGGAGTATCCATCCATCCATTTTCTTTCACATATCCAAATCAGGCTGAAGCCTATCCCAGCTGACCAATTAACCTGACTCCATGCATGTCTTTGACTGTGAGAGGAAGTCAGAGTGCCTACGCAGAGACAGGGAGACCATGCAAACTCCATACAGAAAGGCTTTAGGCTGGATTTAAACCCAAGACCTTGTTGTAAGGTTAACTACCATGCCACCAGAGTACACACATTAAATATTTTATTAAAGAAACTATATTAGAGCGTATTGTATATAAGTTCATACAGTATTAGGTAAACCTTATGTTGATATAAAAAATAGTGAAAGTACAGTTTTTTTACCAAATAATAAATATGTTTTTTACTGAGCAGGTATCACGCACATTTTAGAAGACTTGTTTACATATACAAGAATGACAGGAGTCACTGCTGATAAGCTCTCAGAGATTTAAAAAGACAAAATAAAAACGTATGACCATTTAGTCTCTGTTAGACTTTCTTTGAACATTCTTGAATTAATGGTACTGTAAAATAGAAAGTCGTTATAGCTTCCTCTCTCTTTGTCTCATGGATAGCTTTAATGACCTTCCCAACTTCATGAGGTACCTGTCCTTCCAGTGTGAGAGGCTGCTGGGAGAGACAGATATAATAACTTTCCTTCAGAAGGAACACTGTGATACTACCATCCTTGATGCTTGTAACCCCTGTTCCTTCATCTAGGCACACAAACCCAGCATGTCATGGTTATTGTCATCCATTCAGCCTTAACATTACCACAGTAATATATCATACCAGTATCTTGGTACTCTCTCAAAAGCGTTATGTGACTTTTTATGTGGTTTCTTGATTGACTCAAGGTGTCCACTACATGGCTTTCTATCCTGGTACTCTGAAGGGTCCTTTATTCATCCAGTATCCTACATCCCAGTGTTCAGTTCACAGCTTTCTGACCACACAAACATTTGGGGTCAGACAAAAACCTATTTTATTCTTTACTGATTTCTGCAATAAAGATAATATCTGCACTTAGTTGCACACTTAGTTGTCAGTAGAAATTTAGACATACTGTTATTATAATATCTAAGTGTCTGATTTCTCAGGGTCTGTCAGAGAAAGGATGGACAGCGAGGCAGGGGAGAGCAGTCTGTGCATAAATGTGATGTTGATTTTTAAGCAATTAGGAAGGTCAAATCTGGGACATTTTTGTGTTAGAGCCCCATCTAGTGACGTGAAGTAAAGACTGCAGTGAGAGTGAGCCACCTCTGCTTCCTGTCGTGCTCGGGTCAAATCTGACCCATTTACAACTTAAATATTGTGTTTTACATCTGATTGCCTAAGTGACCGCTATAGGAAATGAATGGGAATCCACTCAACCCCCTCCCCCCATTGACTGAACGACCTACTGAACCACTGAACTGAATTTGGTGGTAACCACGCGATGTTATGGTTTCTGGGAAGTTTCTGCCAGCTCATTATTAATGTTATTGTAATTGGGAACACCTGTAACATTTTTATTTCTCTGTTAATAATCATGAAATTTCTTTTACTTCATGAGGATTATTTTGCTACTTTGTTCTTTTACTCTGGTATATTTCAGAGAGATACTGATATTATTATTTGACGTTATGAACAATTGGCCATGGCTTGGATACATATCAGTAAAAAACAGAAATTCACTTAGTCAAACTGTAAATGGTCCAAGAGGATGTTTTTTTGTTGTTGTTGTTGTTGTTTTTTTTTAACCACAACTGAACACAAGAAAGTTGACAGCAGTTCATTGATTTAATCTCACTTGACAACGTACTGAGTTTCTTCCTCCTGGGTGAAGGCTTATAGTTCCAAAGTGTAGTATAAAAAATATAGAGCTTTTTAAAATTTGTAGCTTTTGATATCGTGTGGATTACTTACTTTTTTTAATAAGCTGCATTACCTATTGTTTGTTTTCTGTCTTTGTTGAAAATGCGCATGTAAGGGATGACTCACCTACTGCAGACCAAATCTTACCACAGGTAAAAATGAAGCAAACCCCACTGGACACTTCATTAATTACACCTTGCTAGTACTGGATTGGAGCCCCTTTTTGCAGTGGCAGCTGCTGTGGTCCTCTGATGCTGTAGCCCAGTTGCTTCAAGGTTCAGTGTGGTCTGGTGCATACCTTGGTTTTAATGAGCGGTTATATAAAATGAAAAGTAGCGCCATTGTGCACAATGATTACTACTTTAAAGTATTTCAATTGTGGTGCTCTATTTTTCTAACTTAGTGTTATTTTGGTTTATAGACTTTTTTTTTTTTAATTTAATGCCATATTTTGTCCATCAGCAGCCACGAGGGCGCAATTTAATTTTTAGAAGGTGCTATTCTTATAATAGACGAATCCGATTGGCTAAACTGCTACAGTTTGATTGGTCAATATTGACAGCGTGGGCGTGGTTAGACGTCAATGTTTTTGTAGCTCGCTGTCCGTGTATGTAACCGCACCAAGGACTCTGCAATGTGATTTCCTGACATTGATTTGTTTTCGTATCATTTAACCCGCCGTCTTCACCGCATGATGCACCAGCCTTCGACATGGGGGATAACTAGAAGGTGAAAGACGGAAGTAACCGAGGAAAAAGCCGGAATGGCAGGCGCCTTTGGCTTCAAAGGCTGCCAGAAAATTCGAGGACCTCAGATTAGAAATCTGCTTGAGGCGAAGGACTTCTTTCTCTTCGACTGCGACGGGGTCATATGGCACGGAGAGAACGCGATAACGGGCGCCGCGAAGGTGGTGAGCTCGCTGATCCGGCGCGGCAAAAACGTGGTTTTCGTCACCAACAACTGCACCAGGCCGCGGGAGAATTATGTGCACAAGTTCTACCGGCTGGGCTTCACCGACGTGATGCTGGAGCAGATCTTCAGCTCGTCGTACTGCTCGGCTCTCTACCTGAGAGACGTCGTCAAGGTCCCCGGCCAGGTGTTTGTCATCGGCTGCGACGGACTGCGCAGCGAGCTACAGGAAGCGGGCATCCCCTGCGTGGAGGAGGCGGATGATCCGGACGCCACCATCTACGACTGCGCCCTGGCTCCAGACGTCAAGGCAGTGCTAGTTGGACATGATGACAAACTGACTTTTCTGAAACTGGCCAAAGCCTCCTGCTACCTGAAGGACCCGGAGTGTCTGTTCCTGGCCACCGACAACGACCCCTGGCACCCTCTGTCAGGTGGAAGGATACTACCAGGTATGCTGGGGATGAGGTTTAATTATCACACAGCTTTGCTCATTCACGTCACGTTTTTAAGATATTTTCTTTTCTGCTAGACATGGATAGATCGTTAAAATGGCTTAGTGGTCAAGGGTCCGGGATACCAAGAGGTCAGAGGGCCCTAAAACGTACTTATTCTGCAAAAATAACTGTGCTTGTGCAACCTGCATCACAGGTTTCTCTTTAAATGTTCATCAGCATGAATCTGCAGTGACAGACCAGTTATGCAGAGAACAAATGGTTAAACAACAAGAGGTTCGCATTGCTGCGTTATTTAAACTTTTTTTTGTTCACTGCACCACTCTTCAGGTGCCCACCACTGCACACATACACACAGAATACATCTGGAAGCTTCACTGCAGCATATTTAACCCACAACCGGAGGCACGGCTACCTCCTGGCCTCAGGCTTGTATCAGTTCATCATAACTAGTTTGCAGAGCTTTAACATAAGGTAGTAATTGGGTGACCCAGAGACCACAGGGTTAAAGATACTTGAGCTGGTTTGACTCAACCATCAGTCCTCTCTGCCCTCATTTCCTCCTGATATATTTAAGATTAAAAAATAAAAAAAAAACAAGATGTGATGTTGTGAGGAGTTGTCAGTTTAGCTCATTCAGTAATCCAGATTAGATCCACAAACCTGAAGAGTGATTTTTTTTTTTTCCCAAAACAAGTGGCCCTCTGGAAAATATTTATGGCTTGTAGCTACTGACTGAGCATCTTACATGAGACACACTTGCAGCGTGCAACTGAAAATGAAAGTGGTTGGTGGAGATTCACTCATCTTTACTCCACCTCTCCCCCTGCAGGTTCTGGCTCCCTCACAGCAGCCTTGGAGGTGGCCTCGGGACGCAAAGCCACTGTGATCGGAAAGCCCAGCCGCTTCATGTTCGAATGCATCTCCAGTCAGTTCAGAGGGGTGGATCCCGCCCAGTGCCTGATGGTCGGGGACCGCCTTGAGACGGACATGCTGTTCGGGTCCAACTGCGGCCTCGACACCATGCTCACTCTCACCGGTGTGTCTCAGATCGAGGAGGCCCAGGAGTACAGGAATAGTGACCAAACCACCAACCGCAGCTTGGTACCTGATTACGTGGTGGACACCATTGCTGATTTCTTACCGGCTTTTGAGGAACTAGACGAACAGAGCAACTGATGAGTCTGTGGTCTCCAGTACAGAGCACAGATTGCTTCAAGCGCAATGTCTTTAGTTTGAAACAGAATGAAATATTAATAAAAAACAAGGTGCCGTTTATGTTGTGACCAAGACTAATTTAGGGCAAATAATTTCCATAATCACAGTAATCCAGTGCATACCTCAGTGTCCCTTCAAGTGTTGTGCTCATTTTGTGACTTGACAGTTTCTTGTAGCTGTAAGTGTTTATAATAATCTATGAATATACTGCAGTTTCTGCAGATCATATCGTGTTCGATATTGAGTTTTAAACATCCAGAGGTATTTTTGTAAAGCCATGAATTGTTCTGAATTCATGTGTTTAGAAGCTGGCTGTTTAAAGTTTGTTGCCAAACAGGAGACATGTACTTACTAATGCTGAATTATCTTCAAGTGTGTTTGCTTAGGTGTCACTTCTACTTATATAATGAGAAGAGAAGATAAAAAAAAACTAACAGTGTGAGCTTTCCTCAGCTCTGGTAGAGATTAAGCTGACAATCTGCCAGGCAGACAGGTAAAGTGTTCATTCACTTCTGGCCTTTCTGTCATGTCTGTGCTACTTGTGCCAATATTCATCTGAGTAAACGGCTTACTGAAACTCATAGCTAGAAAGCCAGTGATGGTTGCCTATCATACTGCACTGTTGTGAACTTTCAGTGTTGTTAATGTTTACCATATAGAGCATGCCAGCAATGGTAACAATAAATACCTTAAATTAAATTTTTCTTGAAAAGCAGTGGTGGGCTCTTACTAGAATTCCCTTTATGGTCTGCTTGTTTTGGATTTGCACAATCAAAATCCAACAATAAAATAATCCAACATTATTTTAATCATTTAAATCCATCCGTTCACATGAACTCGATGTAATTTAATGCTCATTGTTGCGTCAACTATCTCGCCAGACTTTTAGCTCCAAAAACCATCTGTTCAAGTGCAGCGTGAGACATGAAATGTCCAATTTCATTCTGTATACTAGAGCCTCCTGCTTGGATTTTTAGTCGGCAGGTTAAATCAATAAATTGGATGACAAAATTAACAAATAAAGATGAGTTTATGATTTTTGTTTTTAAACTAAACTTGATTAAAAACAAACCCTTGAAGAAAAAAATGCAATACCAGCTCACTAAATAAAGACAAACCAAGGAGCTAGTGGACCTTTGCGGTGTGTTTTACAGTGAAGATCTCTGTTGGCATGACGTTCATATAAATTTAAACATCTAACAATAAACATATATACATTTTAACAGGATCCATGTAATACTTTATTCTACATGTGGCATCAGGTTCTCTTGTGCTGAGGAACGGGATTAAAAAGACAAGCTGATCTTCAACATATAAGGACTTTGGCTGCAGCGATGGCGTTGCGTCACGTCACTCTGGTCCACCGCGCTGTGGCAAAGAAATGATAGAGAATACAAATAAATACATATACCAGCCAAAGTATATCCTTAAACACTCAAAACTTTATTTAGATTTATACTTTCAGTTTCTATAGATAGTTATAGACCAGCAACAAGTTACAGTAAGTTTTCTTAAGTTCTCAATCAGTCCATACACTTAACCTTTGTACTTTTGAATCCTACTGCTACAAGTTTATGATCAGTCGAAGGTGAGTAAAATACTGTTGCCAACTTTGCTTGACATTTTTCCATCTCTTTCGTCATCCTACTCTGCTCAGTTTTAAAGACCCTAGTAGTTCTGTGTAAATACTCTGGGTAGAGTTAAGATAGCCTCACCTGGATGTAATCCATCTCATCTGCTGTTAACGGTCTCCTGCGGTACCTTGCAGGAAGTAGCTGAATAGAGGCCAGGGTGTCTGGCGTGCCTGGGATTGGTGTTAAAGGTGCATGCGGTATCGATAACTGAGGCGATGCTGCAGCTGAAGTAGGAGCATTATGTTGAGGAAGGTTTAGTGCTGATGTTTTCAATACCTCGTGGGCTAGAGGATGAGAAGAAAAAGAGTAACGGTAAAGAAATAATCACCAGGGAAGGTATTGTAAAAGATAATATTTCTGTTAAATGTGAACCTAAAATAACATTGTGGCGAGAATAAGGCAGGGCGGGAGCTTCAGTTTGCATCATTTTTTAATGCACACTTCTCACCACCCCCCCTGAGTCCCCGTGTTTTAACAGACGGGCATGATTGCAGATGCCGTGCAGGTGCGTCCGCACGGCACCGCAAACCACGCCCATCACATACCCCCATCGCCCGATTGAGGCCGGGGAGCCATCCGGCCGAACCTACTCCCCCACCGCGAGTGGCAGAGGGAACAAGCCCGGACCGTCGGCACCCCCGGGCCTGGCCAAGCGACGGGCAGGTGTGAGTTCAGGTGGCCGCCCACGAGTCCAGCGGCGCCGGCGAAGCTGGTACGGAGGTCGGCCGCGTGGCAGGTGCAAGACGTGTGACCGGCACGGTAGCGAGTCCCAGCTCACAGGCGGCTGGGCAGATGTCCAGCTGGCACCAGCCTCTGGTGGGGGTGGGGCCGGCGCCGCTCCCGGGTTTAGCAACCCGTCGCGCGGCTCCTCCTTCACCACCGCCGCTGCTCCCGGGTGGAGCAGCCCGTCGTGCGCCTCCACCTTCACAGCTGCCGCCCCCGACTCGAGCAGCCCGTCGTGCGGCCCCTCCTTCACCACCGCCGCTG
>VUQR01024841.1:7407-23703 GCA_015108515.1 Hemichromis elongatus | reverse complement strand
TGCACTGGTGGCACTCCGATCCCACAGCTGAATCCTCTTTAGGAGACGATCCTGGCGCTTGCTGGACTTTCTTGGACGCCCTGAAGCCTTCTTAACAAGAATTGAACCTCTTTCCTTGAAGTTCTTGATGATCCTATAAATTTTTGATTTAGGTGCAATCTTAGTAGCCACAATATCCTTGCCTGTGAAGCCATTTTTATGCAACACAATGATGGCTGCATGCGTTTCTTTGCAGGTCACCATGGTTAACAATGGAAGAACAATGATTTCAAGCATCACCCTCCTTTTAACATGTCAGGTCTGCCATTCTAACCCAACATAATGATCTCCAGCCTTGTGCTCGTCAACATTCTCACCTGAGTTAACAAGACGATTACCGAAATGATCTCAGCAGGTCCTTTAATGACAGCAATGGACTGCAGTGGAAAGGTTTTTTGGGATTAAGTTCATTTTCATGGCAAATAAGGACTATGCAATTCATCTGATCACTCTTCATAACATTCTGGAGTATATGCAAATAGCTATTGTACAAACTTAAGCAGCAACCTTTCCAATTTCCAATATTTATGTAATTCTCAAAACTTTTGGCCAGGACTGTACGTCCTGTGTTGCGTTGAAGGTTTGTGTCTAGTGTCAGCATTTTCAGTTTCTGTATCTTTACCGTCCTGTGTAATTATCCTCAGCTGTGTTCCCCGTGTGCTTTCACTTTCCTCGTTACCTTCTGAGTATTTGTCTGATTCTCTCTCTGGTCCGTGTCGCATTGTCCCTCATGGCTGTGTTTCCCAGTGATGTTTGTAGGGTTACTGAAGTTGGGCTAGCTGTTATATAATGATGTGCTATGTAGCTGCTAGCTACACAGCTATGTTAGCATAACATAAACACAGTGAAACTGGAGGATGAACGCTAACTTTTTTCCACTCGATAAAAGTTAGTGTGATCGTTCCCGATGGTTAGGGATAAATGCAATTGCATAGCAGAACACTGTAAATGGACCAAACTTCAGGCAGGAGACTAAGATAATCCATCCACAATATAAGGTTAGTCATTAATATACTGCTGCATGGGCCAGGCTGCAGTTACATCAAAGGTTTTTAAGCTTTTAAAAAACTGAGCTTTAAGGTGTGCCGCCGATGAATAGTGGTGATAAAAACTGAGAAAGGCTGACGGTGATCACTGACTTTTCTTAGGGGCTTGTTCAGATTAAATAGAACAAGATAGAAACCATTAAAACATGTTAAAAACACAACAGCCTTAATAAAGTAGTTCGGATCCAGAAGCATTGTTCATCTGTCATCACAGACTGGTGTCTAATGGGGTGGGGGTGGGTGTGAGTATTTCAGAAACTGATGATCTACTGGGATTTTCCCACACAACTATCTCTAGGGTTTAAAGAGAAGAAGTAGGGGGTATTATTGCTGTTGGTGTAATGTTGTGGAGGGCGTTTTCTTGGCACCTTAGTACGAACTGAGCATTGTTTAAAGACCACAGCTTCACTGCGTATTTTTGCTGACCATGTTGATCCTTTTATGACCATAGTAAAACCATCTTTTGATAGTTACTTCCAGCTGGATAATGAACCAAGTGAACCAAACTAAAATAATCTCAAACTCGTGCCTAAACATGGCACTGTGTTTATTATATTCAAATGGCCCCTAAAGTCACTTAATTTCAATCCAGAATTGTGGATGTACTACTGTCATGTCAATATGGGCCAAAATGTCTGAGGAATGTTTTTAGCAACTTATTGAATCTTGAAGAATTAAACACTAATGAAGGCAAAGGAAGTCCCAATATGGTACTAGCACGATGTACCTAAGGAAGTGTCCGAGTGTATTTCATTTGCTTTTAGTGTGGTGTATGAAAAAGAAGTAATATGGTCATATGTAAATGGTCATATTTAAGCAACTCGGAGTACTTGTAGCACTGTTTTCCTTTTAAATATTGAATAATGTCTCTGTGATTTTGATCCACTATAGTACAATTACAATGCAGATTATAATAATCTTTATTTTCTAACTCAGTCTCTCCTGCCTTCCCTCTTCTGTCCTATTTGTTCATTTTTCCAACATTCCCGACCTCTCCCTTGTTCCCCTCAGTGTTCACCACCTCTTCACCTACTGAAGTCAGCAAACAATGAACCACTTCAAAAGGCTGGTTTGCTTTAGACATTCCTTTTTGGAGAAGGAGAGGACAATTATAGCTACTCCTTTGGTCTGGGAACACGCAAAAAGGATGTTACCTAAAAACAGAAATGAAAGGAAGTGGCAGCAGGATAAAATAGGGAGTGAGTAAGACATAAAGAAAGAGAGAGAGGAAGCCACAGTATCCTGCAATGACATGGCTGCGGCCACAGCCAAACACTCTGAGTTATCTGGGATGTGTGGTATTTAAGATATTTGCCATAAATAGGGTCCAGCTGTTTGTTCAGAACTCTATTTTTCCTTTGGTCTGACATTTTTTTCCTCATTTTTATTTTTGTGTCCTGAATGAAAGGAAAAGGAAGAGGAAGAGATAAGAGGTTAAACTCGGACATTTCTTTCCCAGACAGGAGACTGGGCAGCAGCACAGAGAAGAGTGGGAGTAATGGCTTTGCTTACGCATTTAGTGCCAGAATAAGAACTATTCCATGATGACTTCCAGGGGAATGAAAAGAGGATACTGTAATGGCTTTTTCATCATGTTCGTGACATTTGTGAAGTCAGGGTTTTACTTAGAAGAACAAGCTTTCTGTTCCCATTGGCACATAAAGAAACATAAATTATTATATTATATTATATTATATTATATTATATTATATTATATTATATTATATTATATTATATTATATTATATTATATTATATGTGTTTAAAAACAATTGAGTTATTTATAAAGGAATAAAAAAAGAAACTCATAATTTCATAACTTCCTTTTCGAAGTTATGAGAAAACTGATGATTTTTTTATTGGTTCAGTTTTAATAATACTTAAAGCAACTGAATAGCAAGCCCTTTCCTTTGTTCTGAACGTCATCAGGAAGTCTAAAACGTTGGTCATACTTGGAAAAATGCAGTAATAAAAGGTGTTTTCAATGGAAGGGATCATAACTCAGTTAACTCAGTTTCCTGTATAGGATACTGTGAGGCGCCATTTGCCTGCATGTCCACAAAAGACTGTAGAAATGTATATTCAAGAGTGTATCTCTGAACTTTTTTTTTTTTTTAATCATCTCTTGTGGCAGAGTGCAGCATCAGTAGTGTAAAATTCCTGGGCGTTTAAAAGGATTAAAGAAAACAAAAAGCAATGTGACTTTGCTGCTAATTATTCCACTCGGGATATTTTTGACCATTCACAGGCGTCATCGCTGCAGTTGGTCTAAGTGTGAGAGTGTATTTGTGTATGTGAGACATCGCAGCTGAGAAGACAGGCCAACTTCCGGTCTTGTGAAAATGTGTGTGTGTGGGTGGGTGTGTGTTGGCTTCCCAACTAAAACAATGGATGACACTGCTCCCACATTTGTGGAAGTACAAACAGTGATTTAAAGAGTCACACTTAGCACGTGTAGGACTGTGGGTGTCTGTGTACAAGTCATACTGAGTGCAGGTATGACAGAGGAAACAATCACGCTGTTATTGTCGTCCCTCTTACTATTTTTAGGAAATTTGCTGGATATTACTAAATGTTTAGATAGCATTGCTTTACAATATCTGGTAACAGTGGTTATGTTACAGTTTTCTCTGCATTTGATTTTGATGATATTGTTCATATACATACTTTGGCCTCCAAATCAAAACCTTCTTCTTTCAGCTGCTACCTATAGGAGTCGACACAAGGGATCAGTTGCCTCCTTAAATAGCTATATTTTATAGACTATAAAGAAATTAACAGTCAATGAGACTGCCTACATTAAAAAAAAAGATTGATCAGAAGTCTGTTAAGATGGTTAAAGCGGCTTTCTTGTCGGACATACTCGTGGTTAATAGCCACAATCCTCGAATGTTTTTTAAAATCTTTAACTCAGTGGTTAATCCTCGCCCTGAAGAGCCGAGGGTGACTTTCAAATTTTAAATAATTTCACAGATAAAATGTTATCTTTAAGGGCCTTACATTCTTAAGCGGTAAGCAAAGTTCTCACCTTAGGATGTTCATCGACCTTCCATCAGTTCGAGCCGGTGTCACTCTCTGCTCTTACGGGAATAATTGAACAGCTGAGAAACTCAAACTGTGTACATAACTTTCTTCCATGTCGCATTATCAAGGATGGTCTTAATGTAATTGAGCCTTGCATTTTATTTTTAATGAACTTATCACTGCTATTGAGTTGTGTCCCGACTTCCTTTAAACATGCGGTATTACAACCTGTCCTTGAAAAAAGTAGCCTTGACCATAATGACTTTGCAAACTACAGGCCGATTTCTAAACTTCCTTTTTTGTCTAAAATTTTAGAGAAAATAGTCCTTTTGAACTTAGATGCGAATAGCATCAGTGACAAATTTCAGTCTGGGTTCAAACCACGTCATAGTACGGAAACGGCTCTGCTGAGAGTTTTCAATGATCTTCACTTAATCGCTGACTGAGGGGGCCCTGTGGTTTTAGTTTTATTGGATTTGTCCTCAGCCTTTGATGTGGTGGACCATAATATCCTTTTAATGAGGTTATAATATGTTGTAGGCATTAAGGGAAACGCCCTTAACTGGTTTAAATCGTATCTCTCAGAAAGGTCCTTTTCTGTCATGATGGAAAGCTATTCTTCTTCTGTTGCCTCTTCTTGCTGTGGTGTGCCCCAGGGGTCTGTGTTGGGCCCTATGTTGTTTTCATTGTACATGTTACCCTTGGGCCCTATTTTTGAAAAATACATTTCTTTTCATTGCTGTGCTGATGATATTCAAATTTATTTTCATCTGACTGATGTTGCCTCATTGTCACAGCACTGTTTGCTCGATTGTATGAGAGAGGCCAAAGTTTGCTTATTGAGCAATTCCCTTATCTTAAATAAAAAGAAAACTGAAAGTTTTTGACAGTCATATGCCTCAGGGACAGTTAGCCATTACATTTGGGGCCCTTGCTATTTCTCTCTCTGATACTGTAAGCAACTTAGGTGTTTTCCTGGACAGTTCTTTTAAGCTTGATAAACAAGTGTCCTCCATAGTAAAATCTATCTCTAAGGCTAAGCCTTACATACTGCATAAGGATCCTGAAAAACCTATCCATGTCTCTGTTACTTCTAGATTAGACTACTGCAACTCCCTTTACTTCTGCCTTCAATCTGTCCTTCTTCATAGATTGCAGCTCGTTCAAAATACTGTGGCACGCCTCTTAACTGGAACTGGAAGGTTTGCTTCTATCACTCCAGTTCTTGACTTCCCATTAAACACGTATTGATTTAAAAATTTTATTGCTTAATTTTAAAATCATAAACAATATTACGCCTAGCTACCTTATTGAAAATCTCAGCCTGTATACCCCTAGGACAGTGCTAAGATCTTGGTGCAACTTAGGTCCCGGCTGAAGACCAGAGGTCTTTGCTTAGCTGCACCCAACCTCTGGAACAACCTTCCAGCTGCTATTTGTGCATCTGAATCTATCTAATCTTTTAAATCACGATTGAAAACGTATTTATTTAACCTAGCTTTTCCGCCTAGTTAGTGTTTGCACTTTGCAATTGCACCTCCGTGTAATTCTAATTTATATTATTGTATTGCTGGAATAACCTTCCAGTTAATATTTACGTGTATGAATTTATTTAATTCTTAAATTATGTTCTGATACTTATATATTTAATTTGCATTTTTGGTTAATTAGTGCCTTCCACCTGTCAGTGTAGTTTGTATTTTGCTATCACCCCTATATGTAATTTAATTTTAATTTATTGTATTATTGAGAAGTTGTTCTGTATTGTATTAAAAATAATGTTAAAGATTATGGTTAGCATTAGTAGTTAGCAACCATAGCTTGCAGGTTTGTAATGATTGCAAATGCTTGCATGTCAGTCCAAGCAGCCCAATTCAACATTGCTGTTATTAAAAGTGAATTAACAGTGAAAAATCAATTTGTTTAATAGGAACAATGTCTCATGAACACAAATAGTTCAAATGATGGGTATACCCCAGCAACCCGTAATCAGTCCAGCCATCCATCCACTCATCCATCTATCTATCCATTTTCCATCACTTATCCAGATTTGGGTTTGTGGGAGCAGCACTCTGAGCAGAGAACCTTAACCTTCCCTGACCCTGGCCACCTCTTCTAGCTCATCCTGGAGGACACTGAGACATTCCCAAGTCAGCCAAGAGATGCTGTCTCTCCAGTGAGTCCTGGGTCTACCCGGTGCATCCTACAGGTAGGACATGCCAGTAATACCTCACCTAGGAGGCATCCAGGAGGCATCATAGTCAGATCCGTGAAAAACTCAGCTTGTAATTTAAATCACTTTGTAGTGAGACCATGTTTCACATGTTTCATCAAGTTCATTAAAAAGAAAAAAATACATAATCTTGCAGCTCTGTAGCACACGTTGCACAGAGGGATCAATAGTTCTGCTTGTGATTGATTACATGACAATTATCATATAGGAGCATACAAGACAATAAAGCGTGATGGTCCAGTGAAATTTTTGGATGGAGAAAATGAATGGGGTCAATCTTTACAAACACAGTTCACTCCTAGACTAAGACCTAGTATATGTGGTCTTATATATTCAGTTATATCAACAAAGGTGTTATTGGAATCCTGATGGAAGACCATTTTTATGAGGTAATGCCAAAACAGGCAAGTTTTCTGTATACATTTATACAGTATACTGTATACATGTATACAGTTCATGCAGTTACATACAAATGTAAAAATAACTTTGTATATTTAAAAGAAGACTGCAAAAATACCGTAATGCAGATGCCATACTGCTCTATTGTGCTGAAGTGAGAGATGAGTGTGAAAGCAAAGCTGATGATTTATTGGTTATCAATGGTCCTACCGTCGCCTATGGCCACCAGCTGTGGGTAGTGACGGAAAGAATTAGAACACTGTAACCAGCACTGGAAATAAGCTTCCTCCAAAAATGTTGGGCTCTCGCTTGGTGATGGATCATGCAGGGGTGGGGCTCCGACACATTGTAAACACACATTGAAAGGAGCCAGTTGGAGCGGTTGGGGAATCTTATTATTATGCTTCCTAGATGCCTTCTAGGTGAGGTGATTTGGTCATTTCTAATTGGTAGACGACACCAGGAAGACTTAGGAAACTCTGGAAAGATTATGTCTCTCAGCTGGCTTGAAAAGGCCTCTGTGTCCCACCAGAATAACAAAAGGAGGCTGTCCAAGTATCTTTGCTTAGTCTGTTGCTCCAACTCCGACCCAGATAAAAATTAGAAAATAGATGGATGGGAAATACACTCATTTGATTTTTTGTCAAATGTTAGATTGAAAGATTAATACTATTCTTATGTCTGTATGGTCATTTTAATAAATGAGCTTTCAACACTGGATAATGTTGGGACGATCAAGTTATTACTAGTGGAAAGACTTAGTTTAGTTTAGGTCAGGGTGAAGCTATAAGAGCCCAAGTAATGCCCTGACACTGGTTCAGTTGGGCTTTATAAAGACTTTGCAGTAGGGAGGTTGTTTTGCTCTGCTGGGCAATGTAAAGTAAAGTTTAGGACAACATTTTACACGTGAAAACGACTTGTCTGATTGGAAGCTCAAATTTTAGACAGTATCCACACATCAGCAGACGTGTAGCTCACAAATACATTTATTATGCTTTAATTCACTATACCTTCCCCTAAAAAGTTCAGCACCCAAATCATATTAGCAGTTACGCTGGTTTATTATACAATTATAGCTATTATTAGCTGTAGTGATGTAATAAAAACCTTTCTTTGTGTCAGCTTTACTGTCATCAGCAGACAGGGTTTGATCGTCTCAGGATTATTTCTTTCTTTCCTTTGTTTTTTTAAACAATCTGGTAAGGACTCTCTTTGTTATACAGGAGTCGAGTCTATTTGTTGAAGCGTTTTGCTCTGAGGAAAAGATGCATGTTTGCAGCCCTGCAGAATGTGTCTATCCAGCAGAAATTATTTATTAGGAAAACAGTTGCAATAGGGCAAACCGCAAGCATCCGGACGATTCTCTGAGTTGTCAAAATGCTCCTTCTCGCTCTCTCTGTCCCCCTAGTCTGCCTTCCTCCTCCCCCTTTGTCTCAGAGTGCAGTAGCAGATGGGGAGACAAGTGTCAGCATTTCCAGTTGGATCAGCTGACGGATATGCATCCCCTGCTTCAGTTCCTGTTGGTGTGTAAATGTTTGCTTGTGTGAAGGAGAAAGGTGACATGACAGAAAGGTAACATGTGAAGCAATCCCTTTTTTATATCATGAATTATTATTGCCTTGGCACGCTTTATAAAGCAATAGAATGTATTCGTTTATGCCCCGTTTACAGGAATTGATTATTAAGATTGTTGATTAACCAAATCTGCAACTGTCTAATAAGAAAATGCAATTCAAACTTTACAGAGGCATCCTATCTTTACTTTGTAAACTTCTCTGAGAGAAGGGAGGAAGCAACAGAGAGAAAGAAAGAGAAGAGAAAAAGAACCAGAAAAACTAAAAACCGAAGATAAAACAAAAACAAAATAAGGAAGAAGAGCTGTTTGAAGAAAATGATGCAGGAACATAGTAGGATGGAGAGGGAGATGAAAGTAGGCTGGAAATTGAGAGAAGGACAGGAAGGGAGAGTTAAAAAAAAAAAAGATGGAGTTGAGGAAAGAGAGACGAGTAACAGATGAGAGAATGTGTCCTAGTTCCAGGGTGTGTATGTGCTGATTGCTGTGTGCGTGTGTGTGCGTGTGTGTGTGTGTGTGTGTGTGTGTGTGTGTGTGTGTGGTGTGGTGTGTGTGCGTGTGTCTGCTAGAGTGGTTTGTGTTGCAGGGATCTTGGCTGCTGTCAGGCTAGGGGACTCCCAGAGGAAGCCAGTCCTTGTTCAGTTTACAGTGAATGATTCCCTTCCTGCCCTGCACAGCCCTGCAGGCCAATGGCCAACCAGGTTTGTGTGTATATGTGTGTGTCTCTGGGTGTTTGTGTACTGAGCTGCTTCATAGGGTGGCCTGTTGGGATGAAAGAAAGACACTGTCCTGCAAATGAGAGGTCACAAGTTGTGTAATGGTCAGTGTTTGTCCACCAACAGCCATGTGTCCACTCAGAGTCCTTAAGAAAGACAGGCCTATCTGGGTTTTTTTCTTCTGCACACAAAATGTCTTCACAGCACTTTTGTGAAAGAAAACAAATTAAAAAAGAAGAAAACATTTTAAAAAAAAACATGTTTATATGTACTCTCTTTAAGTCAGGGCGTTATACATAAGTGACTCATACAGAAAGCAGAGGACAGTTGTTTTGCAGAACTGCCCTTTAGCTTTATATCTGAATTACTATTAGTTTAGTTTAGTTTAAATGTTATAATACAGTGTTTTTATAAACTAATTATCTATGTCCCATATAAATTTGGAGAGTGTAAATAGTTTTACAGGAGTTGACAATGACAAATGTTAATAGATCAGTAGAGAATTTAAGATTTCCTGAAAAAATGTACGGTAGTTACAAGTATTTTAAATTAGCTCTAATTTAACATTTGCACAAAATGATCATTCCAGGAGGAAAGGGCAGACCTATTGCTCAACTTGAAACAGTAATTTGTCACACTCATGGTGCTTGGATAAGTAATAATCCTACTGTAATGTTCCCTGCCAACTCTGTTTAAATCCCACAATAATATGGGACTTGTTGGAGACATGAATCAGCTCCAGTCCTCCCAAACATTTTAAACCACGTTCCAGTGTTTCCTGAAGGATCTTTTTCCTGGCACAGTCGACTCTGAAACAACGTTTTAGGCCATGTTCTGTTTCAGCCGTTACACATTAAGTGTGGATTAGATGAAGAATGCCACTGCTTCCAAAAATGTGGTGAAAATACTTGATCGGGGTGAACGGGGCTGGTAACATCTGTCACAGCTTTGTGGTTACAATCATTTCAACTGGAGTGGAGAAAGTCTTCAGTAAAACTAGTCCATATGGGGTTTCCTTACAGTTTTCAAAAAATTAGCTGCAAGTGTTACGTTATGCAACTACTCGGTACACATATTGTGTCTAAGAATGAAAATCTGTCAACAGCAGGAAATTGCACTGAATGTTTGGCATCCATAGGGAAGTTCAGCTATTTCAGATATTTTGGTGGTGGAATGACATTTTAACAGCATAACAGTATTTTAGGTAAAAATAAAAAAAATTAAAAAATCCACTCCTTCAAAACTTAATTTTCTATATACATATTTAGAGAGAGAGTGAGCTAGTAGAATGACTTTAAGGCTGACTTTCCTTGATGATTTTCCCTTTACATTTTCAGGTGGCTTAATTTACATTGATTTGCTGTAGATACTGTAAAACAGCTGATATGTGCTATAAAAATACATTAGGTTTACCTGTTATATACATGAACTGAGACTTGTAAACCCAACAATACAGAGAAGTTTAGACAATGCCTCCATCTGGTGGCCAAACATACTTTATATGTTTGAGTCACAAACAGAAACGTGCCTCTAGTAAATATGTTTAAGAGTGTAATTTATAAATAAAAACACCGGTTTTCACATTGGATGATTGCCATAGAGATTAGATCATAAACAGACTAAATGCAAAACTTGAGGCACTACGAGAGCGCAATCCTCCGCTAAGGCAGCTCGCTTCTAGTACTATATTTTGTATGTACTCATTTTGTTTTTTAAATGCACTTTAATTAGTTTCTGGTGTTGTAAAAACAAGTGGAGGCTTTTGGTATTTGCCATGTTAAAACCTATTTTCATATATCTGACATCATTTTTAGTGTAATTATTTGTTGTCATTTTTTGTGTACCGTATTTTTTGGACCATAAGGCGCAATAAGCAAAACAAAACAGTCAGATAAGTCAAACTTTCATTAATGTTGAATTCTCTTGCAGCTGCTCTATTCCCATGTTGTTGCAGTATATTAATGACTAACCTGGTATTCAGGATGGATTATCTCAGTTGTTCTTCTGATTGAAGTTTGGTCCGTTTACAGTGTCCTGCTATCCGATTGCATTTGTCCCTAACCATCAGGAACCCTCATGTTAACTTTTATCAAGTGGAAAAAACTTAGCGTTTATCCTCCAGCTTCACTGTTTATGTTATGCTAACATAGCTGTGTCGCTAGCAATCACGTAGCATATCACTATATACCAGCTAGTCCAACTTCAGTAACCCTACAAACGTCACTGCTGTTTAGTTTTCTGTCTTCATTTATGTTGGAAGGGATAGCAGAGCTGTACGTTTGAATTTTTTCATAAATCTCTCAGTCAGAACATGGTATATCATGTTTAGGTGGAAACTAGCCAGCTAACATCCTTCTAACTTTTAACTCTGTCAAATTTAATAAATTCTGTTTTTATGGATGCCTGGATGTTAAAGTTGATTGTTACAACTGGTAAAGCAGCAACACTGATCATGAACACAGTTTTTAACTCTCAGTGATGCCGCAGTGTTCGTTTGAGTTTTGGACACAGATTACTCTGAGTCCGCGAGGCTCCTAACTACAGACAAAATACCGGAACGACACACGCGCTACCAATAACATACTGCTCCATGGCAGAGGTAATAACTATGAATACAGTAAATCAAAAATAGTATTTATTCATTCATGTATAATAATACAGGCTTATTCAATACATTTAAATAGAATGAATACAATATGTATTACTTTGTGAAAAGGTGATAAAGTTACCTTTTTACTCTTTCACTGTGAGCATAAATTAGTTTGAAAATGTCTGTTACAATGTTGAGTAGAATTAAATGTTATTAGCTATAAATCTATATAAATACATATTCCTAATAATCTATTATAATATTACAGTAACAGGATGTAAAAAAATTTAAAGGGGGGACTTAAACTGTGAAGCATTTTACAAAATAAAATAAAACATACATTGTTAACCTGCCATACATCTTACATAAACAGTTAATAAAAGCTTCACTCATTTCTCTGACAAAGTTTTCACATCTGCTCTAAAGGTCTGTCAGCATCCTAACAGTCACACAAAAACAATATATTAATAAAATAATAATTCTTAGTAACAGAATTGATTTAAAAGGTGCTGTTTTCTCTGACTTCACAGTGATACCATATCATCTTTGCTCTCTTTACTCTCTTATACCCTTCGGCAGACATATTAATTACAAAGAATTGTTTAGCAAGACTAAATACCTATTGTTTAAAATTCATTTATTATTATTAATCTAATACATATAAGACATTTTTAGATTGCTACCTTTATTCCCTGGATTGTAAACCTTGAATATCTTTGCTTTCTTAAAGTTTGAATTCAATGCCATATTTTTGGTTTTATTCTTTATATATATTCTATTTTTTTGTTCCACACAATACTAATAATACTAAATACATTTATGTATGTAAATTGTCTATTTTTTCCTTCCTGTGGTGTTTCAAACCAGGGTTTAAAATGAACACGGTACATATTTTCTATCTGCAGTGAGAGAAAGTATATATGCTGTGCACTTACAAGAAAAAAAACTACCCAGGAAACGACCACACATCCATATAATGAACATTTATAGACTGTACGAAAAAAAGGCATTTAGCCCAGTAAGAGTTTAACCCCCCCCCAAAAAAATCAACATTTGACTGTCTTTGCCTCAGCCATTACCAGAATTAACTGATTTTAATTGACCTCTTAATTGACCATTAATATTGTGCATTAAAACATTTTAGTGAATATACAGTGCCTGCTGTCATCTGGATTTACATGTTGCCTGCAGGCCTTGGCAGGAAAAAAACGGCCTTCTGACCCTGGTGGGTGTCTGGTCCTGCTTTGGGCTGGCCATTCCTCTTCAAGGCTACGTACCAGTTGTACTTCTGAGAACGATACGTGTTGTGATGGTTTTCTTCATATTTCTCCAGGAAGTAACACTCATCGTTTACTGCTTGCTGAAACAAGAAAATACACTGTAAGGCAAGTAACTGAGCACAATACAACCAGGGATAGTGTAGCATACTGAATCACATAATCTACATAACAACCCTCTAAAGCTTGTCTGTTCTATCCCAGTGACAAATTATTAGTCACAGCGATTTACTAATTGCACTTTCCACTGTTTTGCAGTCTAGGTTGTTTTGCACAACCTGTTACAAAACTGTAACAATCAGCGAGTTTAAACTTAAGCTGGGGCGTGAATGAACAATTATGTGGTTTGATGAAAAAAGTCTTTTAAAACAATTACGTAGAAAGACAAACAGGGCCAGTGAACATTTGCGTTCAGCCTTTCAATCGAAAGTCAGATTTTAAGTTTAACTGCAAAATGAAAAAGAAAAAAAAAGCAACTCACTACTCCGCAGAGGCGTCCATTTGTGTTCATAGCCAAATACCTTCCTGTCGCCTCACCTTTGATGACCACCACCCCCGCACTCACAGCTTTCAGCTTCAGGATGTCTGCAACACACATTATGCAACACAACACCGCAGCATTATTGCTTTTTTTGCTTTTTCGGTTTTCTTTTCAAGGTTGAAGTGGAAGATCAAATCATGTAAAAACAATGTTACTGTGATATCTTGGAATCAACGTTTAGCAAGCATTTTTCAGGGATACTAGGCCCTGCCGTCCAAATGTCTACAGAAGGTAAGATTATTGCAAAATCAAATCACTGAGCAGCTTTACCAGCAGCTAAATTACTATTACTTTAGTCGTAACATATCCTGTTTTACTCATACCCTGATTACCTTTAACTGAAACATCTCAAGTTTACCTATTCTCTTTTGTTAAACATCATGAGAACAATTGCGAAGACTTTTAACCTAATGTTAAAACTATAAAAGCTTCCCTTTTTATCTTACATGTACCTTCTGGCTCCTGATTTTGAAATATAGCCAGCAACCACAAATCAAACGTTTCTTCTTTCTTTCTTTCTTTTCCCTCACCATATGTGTCATTTTCCTGCCTCCCACCGTTAACGGTTCCATCTGGTAAAATCCTTAGGTGATATCCTCCATTCATACTGTAGAGCCTGGTCAGTGTCTGGGCTTCCTGCTTGGACAGGTCCAGGGACCCGGGTCCAAAAGGCAGCACTGTAATGTCTCCCTCAGACATCATACAGAGAGTTTGAGGTATGGACGAAGCAGTGTGATGTCCCTGTGTCTGCAATGACAGAGAAGATCCACCGTGTTCACTGTTCACGTCACCTGGACTGCGCCCGAGACACAAGAGGAAACAGGCTGGGGAGGACAACGTCACCTTCATAATATGATTACAGGAAATGCTCCCCTTTCCTACCCTCGCATTATCCCTTTCTCCATCTGCCTGGCTCTCTGTTACTTTCTGTCAGCCTTTTAAGGCACACATTTTATTATGAAGTGATAAAACCATCCAGGGATCAGTTCTGGATGAAGGCCAGGAGGGGCAGTAACATGACCGGACTTGTTTTGGAACTGAGCATCACATTGATTAGTTTTTGGAAAAATAATTTCCAGATGTTGGGTGATGTAATCTTACACCTGAAATCAGCGTGAAGCTAGACAACAAAATAACCAACACATGGACATAACAGGCAAGAGAGATATTTGTGGTAGTGGTTTAACGTCCTTTTAGTAAGTTTTACATCAGCCAGCATAATCTTACAAATAGGTGCTAACACATGACACTGAGTACTACTAGTGGGATACTGGAGACACGACACTCTTCCCACACTCTCTGAAGTATTACCATTAAACTCTCGTTCAGCTGGATTTAACAGACATGTTAACAGTTCAATATGAGAATTTAGAGCCCGGGCAGCCCTCTTGCTCTTACCCCTGGATTCCTTGCTCCCTCAACAGCTTTTCCAAAATACAATCAAGCTCATTTTAAAGCCACACTGTCAGTGTAGTTTTTATTTCCTGGATGCTTGAGATCCCAGAGCAGCGGTAGCTGTCATAAAGTCAATCCAGTCCAGAAACAGCAGTGGCGGACCGAGCCAGTGGGGATACTCTAACACACACTGGTCTTTGTTATCATTTGAAACCGGAGGTATAGCTGCTGAAGAGCCAAGTTAGCCCACATCTGGAATGTCTTGGAAGAAGCAGAGAGAAGAGAGGGAAAGAGAGAGAGAGGAAAAGTGAAAGCCACAGGAGGAATGTAAGGCCTACCCACTGGCGGTCTGTTTTTCCTAAGAACAAGATCTGGAGGACAGGATTACTGGATATGAGAGCTTGTGCCAGACTGGCCCGGGGACCTTCGGACAGAGCGGCAAGTGGGAATGACGTCAAAGGTCCAACCAATGACCGAGTCAGAGTACAGATGTGTGGGAGGAGAGCTTGAATCTGTGTGTATTTTCAGTGTTTATTTCAGTGTAAAGATGAGAGCTAAAGTAAAGTTTGAAAAAAAAGGGGGGCGGGCGGGGGGCGCAATGAAAGCCAAACAAATATGAGGCTTTCCGCTGACCCTGCAGTGGTCTGGGTAAACAGCATTTAGTTTGCATGCTTCTGGCAGCTCTTTGACTTTGAATCACCTTCTAATAGTTCTACATGTGCTTCACAAGGAGTTTTCGCTTATTTCATTTGAAGGGACTTCACTGTAAGTTGCTTTGGCCTTTGACTAACAGTTTTACTATACTGAGGGTATAACTTACATACTGGTTACATACTCTAACCACTCATCAACCACAATACTTAATTTTTCTCACCTGCACTCTACTGGTTGTTATCTTGTCTTTAACTCTTTACCCCTTGAGTAACACTGTTTTCTGACTCAGTGGTTTCTTTTGTATTTCAGGCCTGCTTATAGAACAAAACAACTAGGTTAGTGCGAGTGATCTCTGCCTATACATCTACCCTTGGAAAAATCCAGAAGCTATCCTAACGGTTATCAAACTTTATTGATTTATACTGAAGTGTCAAAACTCTGGGGAAAAGTTAAAGAAGGAATACTAATAAAGCCTGATATCTGTACAGACAAATACACACACAGACCAGACGGTCAAAAAGAAGACAAACATTAACTTCATGTTTTGTTATGAAGATCCTCGTGTAACTCTGCAGCACTAATTACTAGCCAACTACCATAGTCTTTGTCACCTACCTGTGACAATGCCATGTGACAGTGCCCCCGTTGAGCCAGCATGTTCTCTTTTCTTCCTCTTAACTGAGACTTGACTGAAACAAGGTTTTGGTGTCCCTCGTGCCAAACTGCCTTTCTCCTTCCGCTGCCAGAAAAGTTTCTGGACTTTATACGGGCTTCTTAAGTATGAATTTGAACTCCATCCACCCCTCCCTC
>VUQR01024839.1:0-17382 GCA_015108515.1 Hemichromis elongatus | reverse complement strand
TTCCTGGAGCGACGGATGTGTGTATTTTAAGGTGGACGTTTAGCCTAGCTGGTGATTTGGGGCTGCTGTGGTTGCCAGTCGTGTGTGTGTGTGTGTGTGTGTGTGAGTGTGTGCACTTCTATGTGGTGCCTTAGGGAATGTTCTACATGTATTTCCTTCATGGGTCCTCCTGAGAGTTCACACTGTAATTAGTGGCTCCGTTTCCTGCGACCGAATATTCCCTTCCACTTGTTGCTGCTGGCGTGTCACCCTCAGTGTGTGTCGAGTCTTTGTGTGCATGTGGCTGTTCTTGTGTAGAGATTGTAGTGTTTGTGCTGTATATTCATGGTTGTTTCTTTTCTTTCTGTCGTTGTTCACTGCTATATTTTCTCTCTGGGTCTAGTTACGTTTGTCCAACCAACGTTTTCCTCACTTTCTTCCCTGAAGAAGTTGATAAGTTTTACTGGCCCTTTATGTTTGTGCTGATCTGAAAACAACATATTTATTAAATTTATCATATTTTCATGTGTAGTCCACTGGCTCCTTCCCCTTTTCTCCTGCTTTTGGGCCAGTTTGCCTATGCTGGATGTCGGTATGGGTCTGCGTGTGAACTGGTGGGAAAGCCTAAGAACTTGACCAGTGTGTGGGTGTAATTGCTCAGCAGGCATTAAGTAAGTGGCCAGAATCAGTCCACAGCACACATGCATGCTCACTCTTTGTGGACCCTTCCCTTTGTCTCGAAGTGGATTATTTAGCACACAACACTGGTTGAACAGCAGCTATTTCCTATTGAAAGTTTCTTAGTGACTCATAGCTGTTTAAAAAAAAAAAAACAAACTTACTGCCAACTCTTGAATATGTGATATATTTTCTGGGGTTTTTTTGTGATGTATTTTCTCAAACTGCTGGTTTGAGAATTTGGAAGAGCCACAATGCCAACCATGACTTTACACCAAAAAAGCAGAGCATCCCTTATGGAGACCCCAAAGCGCTTTACGCTACATTCAGTCATCCACCCACTGGTGATGGCAAGCTACATTGTAGCCACAGCTGCCCTGGGGCGCACTGACAGAGGCGAGGCTGCCAGACACTGGCGCCACCGAGCCCTCTGACCACCACCAGTAGGCAACGGGTGAAGTGTCTTGCCCAAGGACACAACGACCGAGACTGTCGGAGTCGGGGCTCGAACCGGCAACCTTCCGATTACAAGACGAGCTGCTAACTCTACACGACAGGCAGATAAACCCAGAGTAGTAACTCCACAGATATGAGTACTCAGAAAGAAAAGGCATACATAATTATTTAGCCAGTTCTTTGGTCAAACTGTCACAGACTAAATCAAGTGACAAGCCAAACAGCACAATCAGCCAGTTCTGATAAATTAACATTTAATGATTGTGAGTCAGAGGGAAACAACAGTAACAGTATAGGTTAATGTAGAGGATGCAAAGCCGATGTATATAGTTTTCTTTCCATTGCCCATATGTTTGTAGTGAGAGCAGGCGGGAGACTCTGCCTTTGGGTCACTCCCAGTTTATCCACGCATGATTGGTGCAACCACCTCACATGGGTCTCTCTCTCTCCCATATATGGAGCTTAGGGGGGCAGGGCAAAAGGGAAATTTAAAGAAAAAATGTGTGAGAAAGTGGAGGGCTCACTCTGCAGGGGACTGTGGAGGAGAGAGGCAGAGACGACAGAATGTTAGTAACAGTTACCCCGGGGGGGGATGTTCGCTCCTTAGTCTGAGAGGCTGGAAAATTTCAGACTTTAAATATTGATCCAGCTGCAGAGTTAATACATGACCATCTCTGTAACTCTTATTGAAGGTTTTACTGGAAGAGGCAAATGGAAATTACTAGGAACTTGTCATTCAAGTTGTTCTTCAGTCACCTTGACCGCAGACCTAACTGAGCTGGCCGAAGGCAGCATTTGTTACCCTGTTAGTCTCGGCAGATAGAACAAGTCAATAATGTCGGAGAGATGCAACCTCAAAGCCCTGACAGCAGCTCTGTGTTGCTTCTACCACAAGAATTCTGTCATCGGTGCAAAGGTGAGAAAACACAGGAGAGCATGTGTGAGGATGTGTCCAGGTGCCGATCGTATCATTGAGTTCATCACGTTTGTACATTTGCTTTGTGTAAAATGAATCATACAAAGTATAACTGTAAGTGCCCGTGTGCAGGTGTTCTGTGAATGCTTGCATGCTACAGACTTTACGGTGGTGTCATCCATGTTTTCATAAGAGGACCTTAGACCAGGGTTGGATAAAAATTAAGGGGTATCTTTGTCTTTAAAGTATTAATAACATGCAACTTCAGAAACATTATTTTATGCAAGCCTGCTTTTCAAGGCTCATTTCTTCTTGTTGTTTAAAGGAGACTGTGGAAAGAAAACAACATATTGCCCTGCAGAAAACAGTCTGAAAAGTGTGTGGTAACACTTCCAGCCTGAGTGAAATCTAATCAGCCTAAATAGTCCTTCTCTTTTCCATCACTCTCACTGTGAACACTGGGCTTTTATTAGTCAGACCAGACGCTCTCATAAATGGCCAACTGTGCGACTGTCTGTCTGAGGGTGTGATTGTGAGATATATGCTGGCTTCATCCATAACTAGTGCTGGCAGACAGATAAGGCAGTGTGTGAAGGAAGTGGCGAGATGGTTAGACAGTTAGCAGGACAGGGGTAGTAGTCCTCATGAGGATGATAAATTACCAGCTTGTGCTAGTTTGTCTTCTTTATGACATCAGTAAATTTTATGAATGTCATTAACTTGATTGGATGCAGCGAGCAGCAGCGGGGCAGGAGGCTGAGGTGGGGTGGGGTGGTGTGTCCCTCTGTGGATCAGCCTGGAGATCGTCTTCAGCGAATTCTGTACATTTCCATCTACTGCTAAAACGCACTTTGTGCCTGGACAAAGTCTGTTTACAGGTCTTTATATGTGAGGGAAACCTTTTTTATTTTCTCCTAAGAGCACACAAGGTGATGCACTGATCTCACCACAAAGTATGCCAAGAAGTTGTTCTGAAGTTTTCAGCATATTGCATAATCTTCATCAGAAGATATTTTTGTGTGCGTTTACTCGGGTCACCTGTCAACCATGTGCAAGTGTTCTTGAAAAGTATACTTAAAATCCATTTCCTTTAAAATGGAAAGCTGTCAAAGAGGGGGAAAAGTATTACTCTGTGCTCTCAAACCAATCCAAACCATCCGAGAAAACTTGGATTCCTACTTAATGCATATGGCAGTTCAGTTCAGCACTTCCTCTCACTAAATCACAGAGATGCTTCTAATGACTGCTGTTGGTGTGTGCTGTCTATCCAGACCTTCTTTTTCAGAGAGAAAACAAATCACCAATAGTTAAATTACTCATTTATAAATTGTGTGAATAAAACCTGAGATGTTCTGTCTGTGAACTCATCCTGACTTTCCGAGATACTGACGTCAAAGTAATCTCCTAGTTATTTTCGGAATCGTCCAGTCTGTTCATTTAAATGATGCTTCGATGCATCATTTGATATCTGTGTTGTTTTCTCAGGAACCAGAACTGCACACAAACCTCACAGCCAGCACCAGTCCCATCCGTCTCATGCTCTTGTCTCTTTTATGAGTTTTCCCCCAGCTCTGCCTTCCCTCATCCTCTTCATTAGTGCCTTTCTATTTTCGCTCTGTCTCTCTGTGTCTTTACTTTTGACTCCATATCGCCTGGGGTTTTGTTCCATTCCCCTTTTCATGCTCCCCTCCATCTGTTTCTCTGGGAGGTCGCCATTTATCCACAGAGGCCCTGCTTCCTGTTTCTGTGCCTGCTCAGATCCAAACTTAGTTGTGCTGGTATCCTTAGCTGTTAGATCACATCATAGGCACGTTTTTGTTTTTGCATTTGCATTAGCTGCAGTGATCCAACATAGGCGGGTTGTATCTATATTTAGATTGCTTCTGTGCTTACATTTGCTTCAAAACTATGCATTAAAAAGTTGTTTTTAACTAAATCCTATTGCATGATAAGGTTCTTTCTGTATCGTTTATAGTAGGAACCATTATTCATCTTTAGCTCTTAAAACACGATGCTCTAAAACTTAAAAACCCTCAGTTGCTATTTCAGGCTTAGCTTGTTGTTTGGAGGTCAATCCTTTCTACTGTTTTTGAAAATCTTTTACATCACTAAGCATGAATGCATCTGCATCGGTGAGGCAGTCGACCAGTTATCGCTGTAGGATTTGAATGTGGAAGCAATCCTCTTTTGATTTTCACAGTATATGACCAACAGTCTACAGCCATTCAGTCGTTGTTCATACAGGTTCTCGAACCCGGCTTCAGAGATTTGCTCCCACTCATCCACAAGAGCATTAGTGAAGCACCAATGCTGGTGCTGAGATCGTGGCTTACAGAGCAAATTAAGATGGCACTAACGATGAACCCTCTTTGGCTGCCCCAGGCCGACCAATCAGATGCTCTCTGGCCTAAACACAGGAAGATGGTTGTATTCAGTTCTGTGTAAACAGGAAAGAAAGGGACCTTTTTGTTGACGAAGCCAGCATACAGAGATAGAAAATCAAAAGACCAACAGCGATTAGCTTTTATCAACTGTCCTCAGCTATAATGATGCCCATTTAATTAAACGTTAGAGTCAAACACTGAGTGTTGTTGTCAGGCCCTAAAAAGCTAAACTGAAGGTGCGCAGAGGAAAAGCATTTGGAGGCTGCATGACTGTTCAGCAGGAACATT
This sequence comes from Hemichromis elongatus, assembly GCA_015108515.1. NCBI lineage: Eukaryota > Metazoa > Chordata > Actinopteri > Cichliformes > Cichlidae > Hemichromis > Hemichromis elongatus. Next base: position 12,681 of record VUQR01024839.1, on the reverse strand, counting down.
CTTATTAAGTCCACCTCAATTCAACGTATTGACACGACCTGCACTGCTGTTTGCATTCATGTGTTCACTTTTTGAAGCTTTGTGACTTGATTGACATTTTAGGTGATACATACTAGTAGTACACAGTGGGAAATGGTAGCATGAAGAGAAGGAGGAGGACAAAAACTGAAATGTTAAGTAAGAGAGATGAAAAGAAGAGGAAATGCCAGAAAAACAGCCGACCGAAGAGTTATTTTAATGATGATTGCCCAAGTGAAACCCATTTGATGGGTATCCCAACTCTCATTTAAACATTTTGTTTGTTGAACTTTCAAAACTTTTGCCTTTAGCACCTCAAGACTTTCATAATACTAATTGGTTGCATTCTAAAAATAGAAATAAAGAAGATGAAAAGCTGCACAGCCTGACTTCACCTCTAAATAATCTCAGATGTCACCATAATCGTAATGATATGCCTGTTATGGTGCAGCGTTGCTTCTATACTGCTGCAGTGGTCACAATCCCGCTGTACAGTGTAGCATCGCAGATGAAGGTTATTTTGAGATCCAACCAGAGACCAAGGCAATAGAAATGTGTTTGAACTGAGGCAGCGGGAGAGGTTCCTCTGTGGTCTTCTATCAGTACTTTAGTTGTTGTTTGAAGCATTGTTAGTATACTGACTATGTTGCATATTTGAACATGATTCAAATGTAGCTGCTTCTTCTAGTCCGTCTTCAGGCTTTTTTGTTATCTGCAATCCTGCAGGCTGGTTGACTGCTTTTTTTTTGCTTCTTTTCAGTACATAAGCCACAGAGGGTTGAGGTAAGGTGAGGATTATAACGTCATCTAATGTATTTGTAACTTTACATGTGTGTAAGGTGATGAGGAATCAGAGTTATGATGTTAAAAGGTTGTTTGTCCTCACTTTACTGAACATAAAAGACAAGCAGCTTACCCAGCTGGCTGCTGCTTCTGATTGGTTAATGCCGCACATGACTGGATTATTTCAGAAATGTATCATCTTCACCATATACAGTGAATACAGAGAAACCTCTAAAGGGTTAAAACTACCTTCAATCTTCAAAACCATGAAATCAGAAGAAAATCCAATCACTGCAGAGATCCTTTTTAACAGTCGCTTTGTTTTTAGTTGGAGATTATTTTCATGGCATGTCAGCTTTTCTTTTTTTTTGTGAGCACGTCTGAATGTCATTTATAACACATTTACAGTGGTGCTGCCATACATGTTAAAATTCTTGGTGGGGTGAATGAACTACTAGATCATTTCCCACAGATGTCAACAGCACCAGTACCACGGAACACAACTGCAGCATTCATGAAGCACAGTGACAATTATTTATTAAGGATTTAATATAAAATCAAAATAAAATATTTGAAGGTGAATTCAAGCAACTAACACAGTGCTTGAGCCATCACTCCCTTCTTTATATTTGTTTCCAAGAAGCCAAACTTCTTTTCCTTTTTAAATGTATTTATTTATTGATTGATTCTCCTTTCATGACGGCTCTCCAGGCTTTCTGAAGGTCTTTCAGAGTTTTTCTTTGGACATTGGTTGCTTTTTCACTTCTTTTCAGTCGAGTCCTTGTATCTGACCATTTTCAGAGGATTTTTTTTTTTTGTTAAGCTGCTTAACACTGAGCTATGAATCACAAAACATAACCAACTTGATGGATGAATCACTGTTCTCAAATAACAGATGACTTAGCAAAGAATCAATTTTAGGGCGCTTTGTTACAAGCAGCCTCTTGTTAAAACACATCAATTCATCATTTCTCTTCAATGTGACTTTTCCCAACATTATAAACAGTACATTTGCACAGTGACTGAAACCAGCCCACTGAATGAACAGTGCTGGTAGGTCAATTCCTTGATTGTCAAATTGTCATGACCATTGATCAACAACCACTGATCAAAGACCATTGATCAGTGGCCATGAGTACAATTCACTGAGAGTTGAATGGCTGTAATCACATGAAGAACATGACCTCACAGCCTATTGTTCATTCAGTGGGCTGGTTTCAGTCATTGTGCAAATATACTGTTTATAAGGTTGGGGAAACCTGCAGTCAGCTGACACTGAAGAAGTCACTTGGATGAGTGACGAAACATTTCTCCGCTACATCCAGATGAACAGAATCGGCCTTTTGGGACATCATTTGTTCCCACATTTTAGTTTAAGCTATGAACAATACCAACAATAACACTCACAAAATAGGATTTTTGCACCAACAAGGTGATTCCCAAAGTGCTGTTAGTGGAAAACTTGGTGTGTGTGGAATCCAGTTTATCCTCATCAGAAACGGTCTCAGTGTCTGTCACTAAGTCATTCTTAATGAAGGCGAAACACAGAGAAAAGGCCGACCTATGACAAATTACCTAAGAACTGGACTGAAAGTCAGTGAATCCCAATTGAATTTTTTAAAAACAAATAATTATTCATCTGTACGGTGAAGGTCAGGAGAATTTGCTAATTTAAGAAGAACATTCACCTTCATGCATGGGTTTTATTTGTGATTTAATTTTGTGTTTGAACAGTATGTATCATCATGGGGTGATACTGAGCAAGTTTTGCAATTCATGTGAAATGACGCTTGGCGTCGGTGTATTGTTTATCCCATATTTCGTCACAACTAAAGTCATTCACGCTAGAAGGAAAGCCTGGATGCTATGAAGCAGGCCAGTCCAGTTCACTGTACTCTCACTGCTGTGTTGTGGTCCACACGCAGCCCGGTACGGTATAAATGTAGCCACTCTCTGACGATGACATCATATTGCAGGGTCTTATTAAAGGCCAGCCTATTAAACAAACCTAACATCCAATATATCCATCTCCTCCCTCCTGTTTCCATCTCTGCTTCCTTCCTCTTGTTCCTTCAGTTTCTCTTCAGTTTTTCTTTCTGTGCTCTTTCACTCTTCTGTTAATGTGCATTAATCATCTATCCCCATCTTCATTTAAATCCCTGTTCAATCTTCAATATGTACACATGATTCCTGCCACTGCTCCCGCGTTTTCATTCATCAGTCTGTTGGCACCGAGACTGCAGATGTAAAAGCAGATGTAAAAGTGTCTGTTAAAATAAGTGTTAAGAATCACAAATGTGAGTGGAGCAACCCTCATGTTTTCAGTTTTTACAGTTTATCGTGTGAATTTAAAAATTGTTGCGCAATGCCCGTACAACTGGAAAAACATGCTGCAGGCCGTGCGTTATGGGTGTAGTGTTTCCTGCTTTAACACATCACAGCACCTAATGAAAGAAAAATGATTTAAAGCAAAACAAAAAGTGAAACAAAAGAAAGGTGCTGTGACTTTTTTTCCCTTCTCCTAGCTCGCCTAATGTTAACCGGAATCTGGAGTTGTAGTTTGGCCCACGTGTTGTACCTGTCAGAGATGAATCCGAATAGCTCTGGATGATCTATAAGTAATTATAACACCAAAAAGTGCGTATATGAGCAAATGTTTGTCTGTCGGTCATCAAAAGCAAAAGTCTCAGCCATCACTCTTTTATTTGGTTGGTCTGTAAGTGTTTTTCCTGTTTGTTATGCAATCCACATCTAAAAATATTTATCCATTTTATATATGCATATCTGATACAGATATTAGACCATTAGGTTACTCCAGTGTCACCAGCTATTTAAGGTCATTGATAAGAGAAAGCACCAATAAAGTGATCATGTAGTTCAGACTGTCAGTTATTTTATCTATTCATTGAATCTTTTGTTTAAAAAATGGCAGGAAAAAACACAATCCCAGGAGACTAAATGACAGCACAATTATGCTTAAGTTTTTTTCCACTGCTACACGCACACATACACACACACACACAAACAGACAGACAGACACACGTACACAGGTACACAGTGGTTCTGGTTCTAACTGGAAATAAACTAAATCAGTGGATGTGCACCATGGTGCCAAGCCAATGATCAGTTTAATATTTGCTGTAATGTGACACTTTGATTTTCTGTCATGTATGGAGACTCGGGGCAGGGGGTCTATGCTAATGACTTTAGAGAGAAAGAGGGCGAGTGGAGCCACAGAGAGATAAAAATGGCACAGATGTGATATTCCAAGTTTCATGCGTGGACATGGCTCTCTCCTGATCTGTCTGGACCATGGTGGCAGCAATTTTAACTAAGTTGCAAATTTGGATTCATCACTTCATAAGTCTTGTTGCCACAGACTTTTAGTCCAGTTCTTGTGTAAGTTGATGAAACCTCAGCCTTTTCTTCGTGTTTCCCTCATTTAATAATGACTTTCTGACAGCCACACTTTTCTGATGAGGCTTCAGTGAACAGTCGATAAACTTGAAGGGCCAGTTGCTTCTTTCAGTATCTGTATCGGCGGTTTGTTACTTCTTAACATGACTTTCAGTTACTGTTCGTGCTTTAGGGAGTTTTTAGGCCTTGCATTTTTTTGTGTTCCATTTTCCCAGTTTCCTAACTTTCTTTTTTTTCATGGACACGCCGCACAACATGCCAAGATAGGCCTCGTTTTCAGCGTATAACTCTTTGGAAATCACCTGTTGGTATAAAAATACAATTGTAATACTAACCTGTGTTAGACGTAGTGTGACAAACAGACATAAAACCAGTGTTGTGTCTACACAACCAGTGGTTGTGTAGACACAACACTGGTTCGTCCATTCAGTTGGGTGTTTTATGCTTGAATGATTCAGCTCAGTGAGAGCTACAAGGACTAGAGTGCAAATGAGTGAAAAAGCAGCCAATGTCCAAAGAAACATTTGGAAATCCTTTCAGAAAGCATCAAGGAATATTGTTCTGGACCATTTCAAAAAATCATAACAAAGTCCTGCTCCTTTGAAGTAAAGTAAATGAATAAATAGCTCAAGCCTGTTGTACAGTGTAGAAACTTGGATGCTAGAAATGCAAAAGTTTGGTGTCTCTCACTAGAATAAACTGACTCTGAGCTGTAGCAGTCTCTAATGGGTTAAAAAGAAAAAAGTTTAGTTTAGATAAGTGTATGTGTCACTCATAGGTGTGTGTGTGTGTGTGTGTGTACCTACGTGTGCTTGTCTACGTCAGGTGAAGGTGTGCACAGAGGCAGGTCTGGGTAGCTGGGCGGTGTCAGGATGATGACATTTCATTGAATGACTCTGGGCGAAGGTGAGAAAGGAAGTGATAAAGGAGAAAATCACAGAGGAGGCGGACAGAGGCTGTGTGCGGGCTTGTTGTTTGAGCAAACAGAAGAGACTTAAATACAGTGTGTGCGAGTTTTAATGTGTCTGCTATGAAGGTTGTTATTGAAGATCCGAGAAAGGTGGCAGGATGGAGAGACCAAGCAGCTGTCATGTAAGTGTGTGAGTGTGTTGTGGTTCAGGTGGTTGTGTTGGCGCGACATCCTGTCAGGGTTAACAGAGCCGACTGTCCTTTACTTTCCATTTAGGCAACCTTTTGGGGCTTGTTGCTGGGATTAAAGTGTCTGATCGATAGTTTCAGTTATCTCACGGGAATTCGATTATTAGATTACAGTCCTGGTTTTTACCTATCACGTACCAGCACTGCAGTATTTTATTTGATGTTGTTTTACTGTAAAACAGTAGAGGCGACTTTAAAAAAATCAGGCATAAGTTTCCTTTTTGTTCCTAATTTTTTTTTGTTTAACTTAGTGAAATAGTTAAACTAATAATTCAACATGTGGATGTTGAATTTACGTCGTCATTCTTTGGGATTTTCAGCTAGTAACAAAGTAACAAGATCAGCTTTTTCTGCTTTTATTCCAGTTCTCCAGAGATCAGTTCATCCTCGACTGTCCTTCAGAGAAGCTTCGCAAGGAGCTCGAGGAAGAACTGAAGATGGACTGCGAGGAGCCGAGAAGTCACGCGTGGTACCACGGATCGATTCCCAGACAGGTAACACAGCTCGCACACAAATCTGAGTCACAAGTCCCTCCTTTAAAAAGCCAGGTTAGAAACTTGTTAAACCAGATTACCTATTATTAGCCTTTTATGCTACAAACCTGGTGCTTACGGGAAGATTGTGGTGTAAAGAGTGGCCTCGGCAGCAGCACCGACAGAAAGAAAGGCTTCATTCTGTGTGGTGTGTTTATGTGTGTGCGCGCGTATGTGTGAGAGAGAGAGAGATTGTGTGTTCCCCTGAAAACCAGCACTGAGATGTAATCTTTTTTAATAAGCTGCTTCCCTTGGCTAAACTGAACCACCGACCGTTATAACTTATACAAACATTTGCTTAATTAAAGTCTGAAACTGTGGATGACAGAGAGTGTATGTGTTTGAGAGGAGGGAGCGAGAACCACTAAATGTAACAAGGCAGGGAAATAAAGAGCTGTGCATGTGTAAACGGTCAGGCAAAGAAAAATCATATAATAACTCAAATGTATTTATAAAGTGCATTTAACATTGCTTTATAATACTTTATAACACATTTAGCCGTTGACGCTGGACAAGATGCTGTTTAAAAGACAGAATGGACAAATACAGATAAAAAAGTAAAACACATGCTAGTAGTTGGTAAATATAAACAGTCATGGCAGATAAAGTCATATGAGATATAATGACCACAAAGATCAAAAGCCAATGAATAAAAATAGGTCTAGTAAGTCTAGTTTTATTAGAGTTAAATGCTGTTCCACAGTTTGGGGGCAAACACAGAGAGCACACTGACCTGGAAGGTAAAACAGGTGTAATATGATCGGGTGCCTGTGAGGAGCCTGCAACTGACTGAGGCCTGTGTAAAGTGATTTGCAGTCGTCCAGGAGGAGGAGATGAGGGCATGACTGACGATCTTGAGATCACTTATGGAAAGAAAAGGCTTAATTTTCTATATGGAGCCTAGTTGGAAGAAGTTGTTTTTAACCACTGAGTAACTTTGATAACAGGTTCGTGTTTTCTGTGGTAAAAGACAAAATGGGATCAAACTTGTCAAAAATGTTGTCATTTGACTTATGCATTGATAAATGCGCAAAAACACTGAAATGTTTTCTGGATTAAAAGCTTTATTTTGATTTCCCATATAAAGTTTTAGCATGAAATGAATGGGAATCTACATGAAACTGTCACTAAAGCATCTAGGTCACTAACTGGATAAATTGGAATGGTCCTCATAACCATCACTAAGCTCACAAAGCTGGTACCGGCCTACCATTAAATGTTTGTATTGTAAACAATCACAGTGGGCCACTGTATGTGTTCGTGTGTTCTTGTGTGTGGGCCGGTTATTATAGGCTCCTAAATCTATTTGAACAGTCACATGATGCAGGCTGGGCTTTCTCAGGGGAAACATAATCTATGAATTTTCAGGTAAGGACATGTTTGAAGGTTAGGCTAAGGGTAACGGTTAGGCAAGTAGTTGTTATCGTTAACGGTAAGTCACCGGGAAGTGAATGAGACGACGTAAAGTCCTCTAACGTCATGGCTGCGTGAAGCTGTGTGCGCCCACGTCTCACTTACTTCTTTTCGCAGGTTGCAGAAAGCCTGGTGCAGCGAGATGGAGACTTCCTGGTCCGCGATTCGCTGTCTTTACCAGGAAATTACGTTCTCACATGCCAATGGCGAAACACTGCTCAGCACTTTAAAATTAACAAGAAGGTACACGTGAGCTTGCAGCTGCACTGAAACGAATATTTGACTAGAGTATATAACTGGTAAAATAGCTACGTGTGTTATTTCGCCTCTCGCCTTTAGGTAGTGATGCTGAATGAAGCTTACTCCAGAGTTGAGTACCGCCTAGACAGAGAAGGGTTCGACAGTATCCCTGCACTCATCAGATACTATGTTGGCAACAGAAAACCTGTCTCACAGGTGGGTTTAGTCATTATTTATTTATTTATTTAAAATCTTGTTATTATTCTGGTTGATGGTTTTCTTCATTATAGCACATAAAAGAATAACTTGATAGTTGTTAATGGTAAGCTGTGTTTAAGTGCTAAAAGTTTCAAGCTTGTGAAATAAATCTAATTATTAGGATTTGATTCAGAACCAGTTTGTGGCAGTATAGTCCCAGATAAATAAAATATGTTGAGGTTTCTTTAGGTCATCTAATCTGATCTTCCGCCCGCACATAAGGTGGTAGGGGCCATCATCTTCCAGCCAATCAACCGAGGGCTGCCGCTGCGCTGCTTAGAGGAAAAGCACGGACTGTCGAGCAGTCACCGTGAGAGGCTGATGTCGCATGAGAGGCGGAACCAGAAACGCCTCAGCCTCAATATTACCAACGGACACGCATACGACAACACACAGGCCACGCACGACAGCACACACTGCCAGGACAATGGCCGAGGCAGCCAGCTCAGGTTTGCACTCTAGACACAAACACATTAACACCTAACCACTGAAATCCCTCTCATAACGTGGTTGTTGTTCCACTGAGCATTTGAGACTTGGATTTGATTAATATAAGCCTATTACTGCAAGTGGATAGTGGGCTACTGACCAAATACCAGTCTGTCTGCTGTGTTTGAATAATGGAGACCCACCTTTACACAGTCTCCACCTCTCACACATCCTTCTGCTTTGAAGGTTTTACTTCTTGCAATGAGCTGCTTACATTTAATCATTTGGCAAGTTTGCACACACCACATGTCCCATACGTATAATATGTCGGCTGTAAATAAGGAGCTGTTGTCTGTGTGCAATTTCAATGCACGCAAGTACATTAAACAGGGTTCTGTATCCATCTGAGAGAGGTCAGAGCAGCTGTGAGGGGATAATAAATACACAGCTGAGAGTAAAACAGAACACAGAGATGAAAAAGAGGATATATGGACAGAGAAAAGGAGTTTTAAAAAAGAAAAAAGGTCAAAGAAGGGATGAAAGGATTAGTGTTTATAACGTGATTTTCTTTTTTGAATACTAATGGTACCTTTTTATTATTATAGTGGAAATATTTGTGAGGGGTTTATCCGATGCACATGTGTGAGTAGGATGTTTTATCGCCCTCCCTCCTCACTCAGGTTGAAGGATCGCTGCGGCAGCCAACCAGCAAGTCTCAATCAAGTCCAGGAGCGGCGACACCCACTCAAGGCGCACCAATCAGAAAGCTTCCTTCCTCTTGGTAAGTAAAAGCTAAGAGCTTCTGAAAAGCTTTTGACTGACTTTTTTTGTGTGACCTTTGAGGAGAGGCTGAAAGTTTTAGTTAATTACACCTCTGTATAATAACAAGCTTGAAATATTTAATTGTCTACAGCTGTTATGACATTTTCACATTTAGACAGTGTTAGGTCTCAGAGAAGGCTGAACGTAAAAGCGAAGCTTTTGATGTACCAGCCGATCCAAAGTTTACCTATGGTAGAGACTGAAACAATGAGGTCATGGACATGAGTGGCAGAAATGAAGCTTGTCCAAAGGGCAGCCGTGCGCTCTGTAAGACAGAGGTCAGCAACCTGCAGCTCACAAGCCACGGGTTAGGATTACATCTCTCCGGGTAACTCTAACAAGTTTAATACATAAACTATATGTAATAATTTATGCTCTTCCAATTACATCTGTCATACCCTCGTCTGTCCACAGTCACCCTTGTCTGTTGTTTGTGTTCGGTTTTTTTCTCGCTGCCACTGGTTTACATCAAAAGGAGCCAGTTGAGGTGGTTTGAGCATCTGATAAGGTTGCCTCCTGGGTGAGGTGTTTGGAGCATGTTCTGCTGGGAGGATGTCCCAGGGCAGGACGTCCAGACACACTGGAGAAATTACATAAGCTAGAGGGGGAGTCTGTGCCTCCATGAATCAGTTAGATGGAAGAAAATTAATGAATATGTCTTAGTGGCTTGAAGTATTTTGAATCCTCTTTTTTTTTTTCTCTGTATCTGTTGTATATCATTTTTACAACTGGTGTATATGAGACCTCAAAAACACAAGTACCATGTGCTGGGAATCCTAATAAACTCACTGCCTTATTTTAATTTAGTCATTTCCTTTCCTCCCCACACCTGTATACCTTTTCCTTTTTATTTTTGTAGGCTTTTTTTTTTTTTTTTTTTTACTTCTATTTACTGTAATTTTGTTCTGTCTTCAGGATCCAAACCGCAGCCCCTGCTGACACCTGACTCGCTCCTTCCCAGCCCAAACTCCAAGTCGCCGGTGTTTCGGACTGGCAGCGAGCCCCTGCTAAGCCCCTCTTTCCCACGAAGATCAGCAGAGCCTCTAGCAGGTATACAAATATTTTGGTGGAGAAGAACCAGAATTATACAGATGAGTTTATTAAGCGACCATTCAGTTTATACAAAAGAATCCCTAAAGACCTAGTTCATATAATAGAGTATATTAAACCTAATAATTGAAAGAAAATGTGATACAAATAAATGTTTGGCTTTATTTGTAGTTTTACTGTCTTCTTTAATCAGTAACTTTCAATGTTAACTGTAAAATAAATAAGACTAAAAGATCTTTGAAGGGTTAAAATAGATTTGCTTGGTCATAGTGCAGAAATGTACAGTATAGAGCAGCACTCGTGCTAAATGTAAAGCTACAAACAGGAAAATAAAGACAGGACTGCAATTAACAAGAGCAGCCTGAGCCCCCACAGCTCTGCCAAGACTAAAAATTCCCTAAACAGGTTGTATAAATCAAGTCCCAAAAGACAAGGATGTCCTAATCCAGGGATTTAGTTTGATATTTTGTTGAGAACATCATCGATTTTTGTTTTGGTATGAATTTCATAAAGATTAGATGCAAGATGACCAAGTTTGCCCTGCGTCAAAACGTAGTGACTTCTAAATGTTGACAAGCCCCTCTTTTTTTTTTTTTTTTTTTTCTTTTTTTAAAATCCTGCAAACAAAACCAACCACTTTATCACTTTGATGGAGGACAAAATTGACAAGAATAGCAACAGAAAATTAAATAAAGTAGCCTTGGTCCAGGCCTCTGAATGGTATAGAAATAATGAAGCTAAACAAAGTGGCAGTTTGGACTGATTATCAGGCTAAAAATAACTGTTGTGCTTGCTAAGAGCCAATAAAAGCCCACGTGGGGGTTTTAAAATTAATCAGCCGTTGTGCCTTCCTAAGTATGTGGGTGTAATATAATACACTCTCCCGGGCTGCTCCTGCCATTGCTTGAATGTTAGACAATGAATTTTCCTCCTGTTGTGCCGGGGCTCTCTGCTTTTATTTACAATCTGATAATATATCTGAAATCTGAGTGTGGCGTATGCCTTTCATTGTATTTGAATTTAAATGATAATATATTAAAGGTGATGATATGTTAAAAATTAGAGGGTTTTAATATTAGATGCTTAAAATAGTTCCAAGTCTTTATATGTATAAAAGCAAAAACAGCTTTTGTGTAACTTTTATGGCTCTCGTGTTTGTCCAGGCCAAGCGATCCGGGGCTCTGACAGCCAGCTGTGTCCTAAACCGCCTCCCAAACCCAGCAAGGTTCCTCTGGCTAGGCCTCCTCACTCCTCTTGTCTTCAGGCTAGAGTTCCCTCCTCTAGCTCCTCAAACCTCACAGACTCCTCCTGCGTCTCTGCCAGACTGGCTGCACCTCCACAGGAGCCCAGACGTTTAGAAGCCCCTGATTCTTCCTGGGCGAGTGGAGGTAGCCTTTTATTATGTATGTCTTTTTTTTATATATTTATGCTAAGTTTATTTATTATTATTGAATGGTAAACATCTGTTTCCATCAATATGGACTTTTATTTTCAAATGCACCATTATAGATGGATATGTTTGTTATTCCACAGCCACTGCAGGCCCTCCTGTTCCTCCAGTGAAGCCCCTGAAATTGCAACATCTACGGCTGCCTGCAGACTCCCGCTGCTCCTCTGGGTCTCTAGTTTCACCTGTTGATGCTTCTAAGTGTCCAGATTCAGAGACAATAACAGGAGAGGGTGAAAGACTGCAGCCCAGCCCTGCAGACCTGAGGTCCTGCAGCCCTCTGGAGTGGGAGTCTTCAAACTCACCTAACCCCATCACAGACCACAGCCGTGGAGCTCAGCTAACACTCTGCAGCTATGTGGAGAGACTGAAGAGAGAAGGGGAGACGGGGAAAGAGGAGGAGGATGAGGAGGAGGTGGCAGGAAACAGAAGCTCCTACCATCATGCTATCGCAGCTTTGGAAAACACCAGCGAAGAAGAGGAGGAAGATGCAGAGAAAGATAAGAGGAGGAAAAAAGAGAGTATTTTTCAGCGGCCTGTCATAGAGACGGAGTCCATGTTCAGGCCAGCAGAATTCAACTCGCGACTTCTGCCTCTGGAAAACAAACCACTGGAGATGTCGGTCCTGAAGAGAGCAAAGGAGCTGGTGCTCAGCCACAATCACCACAGCTTAGCCAGACACCTGCTGATGGCTGACTGCCAGGTACACACGCACACACACACTGTAATTTATTTTTCACATGGTTATGTCATCCGCATCAAAGTCATTATCTCTTTACTATCTTTTGTCTTCCTGATTTTTTTAAGACTGATTTTCTGGATGCTTTAGAGCTTTTCTGTTTCTTTTTTTAAAATTATACAGTAAATACATGTTAAAAACATATTTTAGAAAGTCCCTCCGGTTGACAAACTATATAAACACATCCTTGCATATATATGTATATGTGTGTGTGTGTGTGTGTGTGTGTGTGTGTGTGTGTGTGTGTGTATATATATATATATATATATATATATATATATATATATATATATATATATATATATATATATATATATATATATATATATATGTGTGTGTGTGTGTATATATGTGTGTGTGTGTGTATATATATG